>NMRB01001728.1:55104-107073 GCA_002633025.1 Notospermus geniculatus | reverse complement strand
TGTACAGACACCTGGGCGATGCCGATTATTAATCTGTACACATCCTTATTCACTTCACCAGCTGTACCACCACAATTTGATTTCTTACTTCATTAAAGTACCGGTAATACAAAATTGAATATGAAATAGAAATCGAGTTTCTAAGGTGAAGAATATAAAATTAATATGATTACTCGTGGAAATTCATTACACTGATCTGATTGTCCGAGTCCGTTATAGGCCTCAGCATTTCATACAGAAAACTTAATATTGGAAATAAAAATTGAAAGCATTTGAACAGATTTCAACACATGTTACACGATGTTGTAATTTGATACAGACGTCGTAAAAAATGCCGAGACTCTCAACAAATTTATAGTTAATATTGAAAAGTCATGAACTACATCGCTTCCCGGGGAGTGATATGACTATTAGATGTTTGACACTCTGCGGGCTCATTGAAACATCACCGAGGGTGGGGCGTATTTGATGCAGTCATTATGATGAGTAAGACTACATTCATAATTCATCACTAGAATTCATAATTCCATGATTTAGTAGAGTGAATCATAGTTAGTGTAGGATTTTATGATAATATTGATTTGATTATAATAAGCTTCATTTCAGACCTGACTGTGACAGTTGAACCCCGAGTTAAGTGCTTGTGATGACTTTATTGCCTCTAAAGACAATATTAGAAGAGACCAGGGCCGACCACACAGAAAGTCCGATAGTGCTACCGGCGCCTATCGGCAGTTAGTTATAACGCATTTTCCCATTAACTAAACCGCTAATAAAATAAATAGGCACCGAAAGCACTATCGGACATTCTGTGGGGTTGGCCCAGATAGCCAAGTGATTATTATGTGCACTAAGGAAGCAGCAGATCCCGGGTTCAAATCCAGCCTGGGCTATATGGGATATTGGCTGATATTCATAAAAGCTAGCAAATGCTTTACTTCAAGTTTTATAGTGCAGTTACATTGGACCTCGCTGTGCAAATCTTAAGTAAAAGCATTTGCTAACTTTTATGAATACCAGCCATTACCGCTGGCTCTTTATGCCTGAAAAACACCAACTTGGGCCATTTACCAAGCAAGTCACACAGCAGGTTCCCATCAGGGATTCCCCAAACTGAAGCAGTTTCTGAGCACATTGTACGGGTATGTAACATAGTGGGTAGCGGTGGTAGTGGTGGTTGTTAGAGACACCAAGAAACACTTGAGCATGTAGAGATGGGGCGGAGCAACTCTCACACTGCAAACTACATGTACTAGTAGGCTTTCAGCGTCTCCAACACGACAAGGAATGACTTCAATACAACTTTCAACAAAACACTTGAAATAATCTCCTCGCTAAAATGTGGAACTTGATCCCTGGTTGAAGGAGACAAGAGTTGAAGATGTTATCTTTCAACATAAAGTCGTATTTGTCAACGTTTTGATGCAAATCAGTTCTACGGCAAATCAAATCTGTATTTGTTGGTTGAAACATTTCAACAAATCTAAATACGAGACGCTGTGAGATCTAAATCAAATTAGCGAATCGCTGGGGATGAATTTTGGAGTTAATTCCCGCCGAGTGGACCAACATAAACTTTTAACTCGGGACTAAGATTTGCCATTATGAGTTCTGATGTGTTAATTTGGTTACGGCATACTGGTAGAATTAGCCAGAGGTACGCTGGGGAGACAGAATTGGTAGAGCTCAGCAACAGCGGACGCTGGTCTGAAACGCCGCATCCAAATTGGTCCAAATTAAATAGATTGATAATTGCGATGATATTGTTCGAATGGCCGTTGGTCTCTCGTGGATCGTTTAAATTTCAATGATGGAGGGTAGTGTCACTAGATATCCTCTGGAATTGGATTAGCATCTTGTGATCCATCATGGCGATGCTGTAGCCTGGTCCAGTAAACTCAATTACACCAGAGGAAATATCATGTTATTTCGATAAAGTTAATAATTAGTAGCCACGGCGATGATGGATGTTCGGCCATTTTGTATGATTTGGCCGCTTCAATCTGATTCTGGTTTTGATATAGAAATCTTCGTTAGCGTAATTAGCCCACCCATTATTCTATCTCATCTAAATGAATTAAGTTGATTCGATGACATGGAACAGGGTCTGTTTTGCCAATTTTTGATGAGATAATCGTGACGTTCATTTCCTGTCCAGCTGAGGGTAATATTTTTAAAATAGTGAATTGAGAATTTGGCAGATATAGATGATTCTTGAATTCGCAGATCTGCGCACTTCCACCGAAATCTCAACCAGAACCTCGATCTGAAACCGGGTGGCATGACACCATCCATGATTCAGCAATGGTTGAGTCTGACGCAATGGGTCATATGAATAAAGACAAGCAAATGCTTTTACTTCAGATTTGTACAGCACTGCATAGTGCATTTGTATTGCAAAATTCAAGTAAAAGCATTTGCTAGTCTCTATTCATATGACCCAATGTCTTTGACGTCACTGTCGTGGGGTTGTCTGCATCATGTCATCCAGTTCCAGACCGAGGTTGTGGTTGAGATTTCGGCGGAAGTGCGCAGATCTTTGTCGTTTAGGTCAGTTTGAGAACGGTCTATGCTACACTCTTTCGATAGGCAACTCCTGGTGAACTGTTAGGAAAGGAGAAGCAAATACCCAACACAGAGACTTCATCAATGAACTTTTAAACTGGGCTGGAAATTTTCAGAATTTCCTTTCCCTGAAGTCAGCAGCACACCAGGCGATATCGGAAGCGATCTATCGCCACTGATCTTCTCACCAGCCACTATAGACTAAGCGACATCGGCTTTGGTATTGTTGACATTGGGCGAACATCGCTGGTAGATGATTCCACGCATCGCTGTCCAGCACACACCTGGCGTCAACAGCCGATTTTGCTCGGTTGCGATATCACCTAGTGTGCTGCTGTCTGGAACGTTGTTGAACAAGCAGTAAGAAATCATGCGTCAATGTCACTGGGCAAAGTCTAAGGGGTGGGAATTGGGGACAAATAACCTCTCGGCCTGGGAAAAGCTTAAGAAGCTGAATGCAAAAATCGTCAATCTAAAGATATTTTCCAACAAAATTCGTGGCAACCACCACGTCCTGACGGAGTTTAATATCAGGGATGACTGGACGTTGAACGAAGGCATTCCTCAACAGTCAGATTTGCTTCGCGGGACATGACTGCGATGGCCGCAGAGCTCCAGAAACAGAGCCAACCAGAACGCAATCCATATTGTAAAGCTGGATATGATTTGAAAAACTCAACGCAAGGCCCCCTGGTGGTCATAAGATTGATCGATGAACCAAACTACGAGAACTGATTGCAAAAAATACGAACCCATCCGCAGCGAATTACTGCCTGTGCATATTAGTTAATCAGAGCAATGTGTCATGTGCTACGAAAATATCAAAGCATCTTTCCTTAGTCATTGCGATCATGTGACTCCAGGGACCAATCAGCTTTGACCGATGTCCGAGATGACTTGAACAACAGCAGAACAGATGTCAAACTTCGTCCCTAGCCGTCTGTGATGACAATGACTGAGCTACTCGCTACAAGCAGTTCAAAAATACAAGGCATTCCATTGCAAGACAGATTCACCCAATGTTGAACACTATGTTGGCAACTCCACAGATACCTTGACCAGAACACCCTCTCCCAAACCTCACGCTGAAATAAACTGATTCAATCATCAAACCTCCATAACCTGGGCACCTCTCAATCATGGACATCCCCAATCCAAAGAATTTATCAAACACAACATACTTGAGAACAGCCTATATCAAGACCGGACTGTCCAAGCAACTTGATCAAGAACAGCCTTTAGGACAATTAAGACTGGACTGTCCAAGCATTGATTGACGAAAACCCCAAGACTGGACTCCGGGGCGGATCCAGGATTTCAGAAAAGAGGTGTGCTAGAACATTGAAATCTGCAGTGAATTTCAATGATTTGCTCCAAATTTCAGAATTTTATGGTCGATTTTACAGATTTGTTGGCAGAAAGGGGAGGTGCGTACCCGGGGTGCCCCTCCCCTTTGGATCCACGCCTGCAGACTAAGCATTGACTGAGAACAGCCTATAGGACAATTAAGACCAGACAGTCCAAGCACTGACTGAGAACAGCCTATAGGACAATTAAGACCAGACAGTCCAAGCACTGACTGAGAACAGCCTATAGGACAATTAAGACTGGACAGGCCAAGCATTGACTGAGAACAGCCCATAGGACCGGACCGTCCAAGCATTACCACATCCATCATCCATAATAACTTCACACAGATCTCAAATTAGCTGATTCCGAATATTAGATTTATTAAGTTCTCATAATGGATAACTAATTATTCTTCGCCCGTTATCTTGTTTCTGGCGTAAATGCGTTATAAGAACTATTTAATTTAGTTATTTTGGTATAATAGTACATTACAGTGTGTTGGACAGAGTTGACCATCAGGAACTGACAGTGATAATGGCTTAGTGTTCTGATAAGTTTATGCAGTGTTTCTAACACTGCATGCCTTGGGAAGATTTCAGAACTGTGCAACACCACAGACTTCGACTTGAAACTGACAGCATAACGCAACAGTGCTCCTCGAGAGCTTTCCAATGAATGGTCATGTTGTCAATTCAGGGCTTTAGATAATTTTGGAGGCAAAAGAGTATCATACTCTTCTCTTCAGAATTTGAAAGAGTATTTTCACACTTCAAAGGAGTATTCCATAAGTAAAGTATTGCAAACTGATAAATCTCACGGAGTATTTCACCCTTTCAGTTCTGGAATAGAGGAGTATTTTGAGATTTCAAGGAGTATTTTAAGCAAATGCTCTTCTTATCTTAAGCCCTGGTCATTGAGGACGGTTCAAGCTTTCAATCGGGGTGACCTCACAATGAGGCTGTTGCCACTTCTGGAGAGAGCCTCCCCATTTGTACTTGTATTAGATTTTTCCATAGCATTATTGGCCCTGGTAATTAGGAAGAGGCCATCTCAAGTCACTCGGATGGGGTCTTTTACTTGCCCTTGCAAAGGCACAAGGTACAAGGCACCATGGCTTACTGTCGCATGCGACGGACTGAAGAGCCAGGGATGATTAATACCTTATGGCCCGGGATTCAAACCCGGGACCTGCTGCTTGCTAAGCGAACGTGATAACCACTGGACTACATGTATTAAGGCTCCTCCATTGAAGATGGTTCCAACTTTCAATCAGGGTGACCCCAAAATGAGGCTGTTGTTGTTTCTGGAGAGAGAGTCTCCATCTGGCGATGGCTCGTGGGTAGACGCCACTCAGGCAGAAAATTAATGTGACATTTTATGACATTCGCATCATAAGCCTGTCAAACATTCCCACGCACACATTAGCAGGAGAAAAAACTTAAAATATAATTTGATACTATGAATGACATTTTCATAGTAAGTGATCATTGGTAGGTCCGCTTTGTTTGCTTAGAATAAACCTGTAATAATAATGATGAGTTTATGATTGGTCACAATATTATAATAGAACAGGCTGGCGTTAGACTGCCTCAGCTGGTGTTGGTCTATTTCATCTTGAACATAAAAAAATGAGAAAGTAGAGCATTTTTCAAGCGACATCAATAGAATCTGGACCAAAGTTGACCAAGTTAGCGTGAAACTGCCAATCAACTTTTCAGAAGTAGCTCAGCTGGTGGGTTTGATACAATGATATCCATAATATTCTCATAACTGACTCGCTGTTAGACTATTATTTTGATGGATAAGTTACTAATATTTACCGCTCAATTAGCTACAGAAATTTTTTTAGAAATATCATATTTTTTTGCAATTTTCTTTTCACATGATTCACATACCACAGATGTTGAGAAGTTGACAGGAGCAAAATCAACGGACTAAAATTTCATCAAAATTTTTGAATAAAACTAAATAAATTCTTGATTTGATTGATAATATTGTGTTCTGTGATTTCTGTGTTGAGCAAAAATCACAAAGTTGACAAGTATGACTAAGATTCAATCAAATATTTCTTTCCATTGTCAGTTATTTTTATGTAATTCTGAGCAGAAGATGTCTGCTGAAATAAGTCAACCGCAGATGAAGATTGGTCAGATTCCTTAGGGTTGATTATAAAACAAGCAATCGGCATGGAAACCAGAAAGTTTCACTTACAAGATCAGACTTTTTTCGAAAAAAATGACAGCTGTCAAGACATACAGGACATCATCCATCAAGAGCAACAATATGTCATTTTTGTGAGGCAGGGTCTGTCAATGATTCATGATAAACCGACGCAGGACAACAGATTGCAACTTTCTTTACATCACACCTCGGTATTGCGGTATTGCGGTATTTCTGACTGACCACCCGAGTTGAAAATACGATTACAACCACCAACAAAGGAGTGTGTTCTCAATAATGGATCAAATACACCCCATCGTTAATCCCTCACTGTTTGGGGATTAGCGGTATCTTTAATAGCATACTACCATCACTGAGTTCAGACTTCATTAAGCAATTAGTGAATGCTGGATGATGTGCTCATCCAACATCTCACTTTCATCTGGAGATATCAACTTCAGCATTTCGCTTTTAACGCGATCGGACTTTTAGTGTGGTTGGCCCAGGGCTATAGTTAGTTTGGTTGGTACCTGTAGACTTGAAATCGCGGGCCCTATAATGCTTCAATGCTGCCTCTTGACAAAAATGACCACCAGTACTTAAACTTCAATCAAGCTTCTAGTAAGAGTATATTCAAACAACTCCCATTTTAAACTTTAATTTATCTGATAATAATTTGTTCCTATTGTCAAGCCTTTCATTCAAAATAATAACACCAGTAAACTAAACATTTTTTTTCCTTTTTAAACCGTTTTATATTTATGGTGCCATCAGATGGAGCCAACATTATATGACATGAACTTTTAGAAAAGCTAACTGGGTCGTGAGTGCTGTATTCAATAGTCATCACATATGTTACACTTCACGAGGGATAAGGTGTGACGATACAATTCCATCGGCGGATTTCCACGGTGATCAGCAACCTGTTCCTCCACATGTTTTAGCCGATCACAAACCGGGGACACAGAAATGTGAGGTTTGATGGGGGTGCATAGAAATTCATACAATACTCCACAACCTGAGAATTTTACTTCTTTCACATAAAAAATTTATACGTCACATTCAGATTTGAGAAAAAAAGCATTTTTTGACACTTTTATTCGGTTGATTTCAAAGGCTTCCAAACCGATGGCAAGCAAACTGTACCAAAATATAGGATAATCAAAAGAATATTGTCAAGTGTGATTTACCTTATTGGCAGCATCCCACCAGAGTCAATGACCGAACGTGTCCAAGAACAAAAAACATGAACGTGTGTATTTTGAAAATCCAAAGAGATGAAAAGCACAAAAATTGACACACAATATATGATAAATAAAAAGGCAATTTCCAGAGTGTTTGCGAATTTTCGACCCCAACCTGCACGTATTGGTAAATTTTTTAGCTAAAACTGTCGGTCTCCACAATATAGGTTCCCAGATGTTTAAAGAGATGTATTTAAATTTTGAAAAAAGCCTAAAAAACCTAAAACTTCAGGTGATGTGGGTTTGGTTTCATACGGGCTGGTTGTGAACAACCAAAGTCAATTTGCTTCTCATTTGACAATAAATGAAACTGTGACTCGCTGAATCACTTCATGCTCAGAATTCAGGAAAATATTTTAAATGTTTTTTAATTATTTTTATTTTGATCTAATATTGAATGAAAATCATAAATTGATACATGTACATATTGTCCTATGATTAAGGGAATACTTTTTCATATATCCACAGTTGGTCTTATTTTTTTGATTTCGCTACATCTGGCATGAAAATGTCACGAAATGTCCTAGTTTTGTATTTTGTATTATTTTGTATTTAACCAAATGGAAAATGCACTGAAGTTAATGGCACCATTAGCTTAAAGCCCCACTGTATTGAATTTGAAAAACGCAAATAATCGCCGCGATTCTTGACGTCAGTGCACGACGTCACGACGTCAGCGTAGTGTAAAATGTACTGCGCTCCATCTGAATACATTAGGGCTCTCCCTGCAGTTTTTTTCAATGTTTGCTGAAAACTAGGCCTAGATTCTCTGAACTACGTATCAGACAAGCATTTTGGGGACCTTCACGAGCTGCGAGACCTCTATGTGCTCTCTCCTAACATTTTGAAAATATCGTAAAATTCAATACAGTGGGGCTTTAAAGTCACTTTGTGAAACAGGCCCCAGATCATCACATAACATGTTTTGGAGAACAAAGTACATGTATTGGTCCCTAATCTCCTGGACCCAGATGCCCAGTACAACTGCAGCATCCACCTTTCGATCAGTTGCCTTGACCAAACTGAATTTGCTGGCTATACAGAGTTTGGGCCACGACTGCACAAAAATCAGCATAATTCGTAGAGCGATCAATCACTGGACATCGTAAGCAGATTGAAAAGCAGCCATTTTATGGAAAATCGCGGTGGATTAACATGAAGATGTCTCCCCCTCATCAGCTCATCCAAGATGTCTTTATTCTCTCCAAACTAATTACAAACCTACTTAATTAACGTTAGAGTGTCATCCAACACATCAATCGGGGAAAAGACCCGAGCGAAGCATGTGTGTTTTCACGTTGATAGGAGAATGATATCAGACAATTGGTCTCTGAACATCGCTATAACTCGCTTAACTATCACCTAGGATGTTATCAGTCACATGACAATGGCGGACACCCGTCATTGTTGTCGTAATTAGCGTCATTGTTATGAAGCAGACGATACAGTATTGTCCGATTTATGTGCATTATTTGACTGCCTGGTGATTACGTAGATTGGCTTGGATTGCAGGTGGGTTTTGACCACTTGACCACTCTTCTGCTTCACATAACACCACACATTTATTACGCCATTTAACACAATTTTCTGACTGTCTTTTTCTGGAGCTTTCCATGTTTTATTCCCAGGGACATCATCAGTATCACAGGCCGTTTACGTCATGGTTGACTGATTCCTTGGGAATATGAACCCCAGGAGGATATTTCTCCCAGGAATAATGGCAGACTTTTGTCTCACTATTGACGCTCAATGATTGTCTTTTTTCAAATTCTTGTATCATAATAATCATAATTGAACAAAATGATGTAAAGTCACAAGCTGAAAACTCACGTTGCCGAACTCCCGCCCAGCTTCACTCAAAATCATATGCGCTTCAGCAAATATCATCAGCTGTAACCCTAAATTCTGGTTATCTAGATAGCCAACCCGTCACCTCTGAGGTTCCAGGTTCGATCCCCGGTTGGGCTCGGTACTCATGTGATAGAGTGGACGACTCTCTCTGACAGCACAAGTTTCTCCCGGGCACTCCAGTTTCCTCCTTCTGTACATTAAATTCCTCCAATGTTTTCTATCAAGTTACGAATGCTGTATTTGACATTCAGCTCTCGATTCAAATTTGTTTACAACCCTAGGATCCTCCCATCGGGGTCCAGATGGAGTAAACAGAATTTAATCATAATTCTGGGTCCATATCCATAAACATATTTAAGTCAAAATGTGATACTTATCTTTTGTGTTAAAACAAAGGATAAGTGTTACACTTAGACTTTAGTAGTTTTATGAATATGGGTCCTGGTCACTTTGCACCCAGTGACCCCTGCGTGAAGCAATACTGAAATCAACACTGACTGAGCAAAACATTAAAATAATCATCAAGAACTTGGATTAATCAGGATGGATGGAACACACCAACTGGATGATAAATTAGTCCAACCAATCGAAAACATTCTTACATGGTTGTTCAGTTACCGTGACAACCAAAATCAGGGCCTGACACAAATATAAAACCCTTTTCTGCATTGAATGAAAATAATTCCATGTTTTATTGCAAGATTAATGAGTATGATTGATCCACTCAACAGGCCACAGACTGTCATGTCACTGACCATCATGGTGACGAGGAGTGACATCTAGTGGATAGTTTAAGAACTGAACATGTTGGACGAAAACAAAACAAATTTAGCCTGAGATAATTCTTCTATAATGAGTGAATGCTTCAGAAGGTTTGTGTCATGTTTCGAATGCCAGACTCTGAAGTAGGACTCATGTTTAATTTCACCATGGGTTGAATGTGGAATGGGGTATGAGAAGTATTAGAAACAGTGTTTCACTGATTCAAAACTTCAAAACTTCAACAACCCAACCAAAGAGCTCTTTGGCACAGTTGCCTCCACTGATCTGTAGCCTCAGCAGGGGGGGCTAACACCCACTGTAGCCGAGGTTGTTTCAGGTGAGCACCACTCTGATCTACAGGTCTATTGCTGAAAGTGATTTTCATGTACATGTCGATTATTAATCTGTACATATCCTTATTCACTTCACCAGCTGTACCATCACAATTTGATTTCTTACTTCATTAAAGTGATACAAAATTGATAACGATTTAAAGCGGTACTCGTGGAAATTAATTACACTGATCTGATTGTCCGAGTCCGTTATAGGCCTCAGCGTTTCATACAGAAAATTTAATATTGGAAACGAAAATTGAAAGCATTTTGAACAGATTTCAACACATGTTACACGATGTTGTAATTTGATACAGACGTCGTAAAAAACGCCAAGATTCTCAACAAATTTCCAGTTATTGAAAAGTCATGAACGACATCGCTTCCCGGGGAGTGATATGACTATTAGATGTTTGACATTCTGCGGGCTCATTGAAACATCGCCGAGGGTGGGGCATGTTTGGTGCAGACATATTATGATGAGTAAGACTACATTCATAATTCATCACTAGAATTCATAATTCCATGATTTAGTAGAGTGAATCATAGCTAGTGTAGGATTTTATGATAATATTGATTTGATTATAATAAGCTTCATTTCAGACCTGACTGTGACAGTTGAACCCAGAGTTAAGTGCTTGTGATGACTTTATTGCCTCTAAAGACAATATTAGAAGAGACCAGGGCCGACCGCACAGAAAGTCCGATAGCGCTACTGGTGCCTATCGGCAGTTAGTTATAATGCATTTTCCCATTTAAAATTAAACCGCTGATAGGCACCAAAAGCACTATCGGACTTTCTGTGCGGTCGGCCCAGGGCCCGGTTGCACGAAACTCACGACAGCGCTATCTTGGTGTTAGCGCTATCTTCATGTTAGATGACGTAAAAATCCATTGTTCTTTTACGTCATTTAACATCAAGTTAGCGCTAACACCAAGATAGCGCTGTCGTGAGTTTCGTGCAACCGGGCCCAGATAGCCAAGTGATTATCACCTGCACTAAGCAAGTGGCAGGTCCCGAGTTCAGTCCAGTCCAGGCTATATGGGATATTATCCCTGGCTCTTTAAACACTAATTTGGACCGTTTACCAAGCAAGTCGCACAGCAGGTTCCGATCGGGGATTCCCCAAATCAGACAGCCAACGCCGTCTATTGGTGATACTTTGAGGATCGCACTAACTGAAGCAGTTTCTGAGCACAGGTAGTGGGTAGCAGTTTGAAAGTGTGGGAGGAGTTTACCCAGGCATCAATGGCAATCCTTTATCAAGCAACTTGGAAGAGAGTGACTGAATTATAAGGAAGATCTTACACAGACGAACCCATCCCAAGTTGGATATGGACCGCATGAATCAAAATTGGACCTCTGGGGCTTCATGACAGCCAACCAGGGACCATCGTTTACAGTATGGGTACACAGGCAAAATGACGTACATACGGTGGACGTACAGCTACTTTTATATCCACCGTATAGTACAATGGATCATCCTCTGGACGTCCGGTGTACGTATGGCTTATGTACGGAAAAATATGTCCGCCGAATATATGCCGTACGTATGGCATACGTACGGCATACGCCATATATCCCGCGTACATACGACGACGTACATACAAATTGAATCTAGCTACTTTTATATACGGTATATATACGCAACCAGGACTGGCAGACGTATGCCGTATATACGCCATACGTACGCCAGATGTACGTCAATTTCCCTGAGTATAACTCACTTCAGCCTTTGCTGACTCTAGTGGTGGTGGTTGTTAGAGACACCAAGAAACACTTGAGCATGTAGAGATGGGGCGGAGCAACTCACACACTGCAAACTAGGCTTCAACATCTCTAACACGACAAGGAATGACTTCAATACAACCATCAACAAAACACTTGAAATAATCTCCTTGCTAAAATGTGGAACTTGATCCCCGGTTGAAGGAGACAAGAGTTGAAGATGTTATCTTTGAACATAAAGTCGTATTTGTCAACGTTTTGATCCAAATCAGTTCTACGGCAAATCAAATCTGTATTTGTTGGTTGAAACATTTCAACAAATCTAAATACGAGACGCTGTGAGATCTAAATCAAATTAACGAATCGCTGGGGATGAATTTTGGAGTTAATTCCCGCCGAGTGGACCAACATAAACTTTTAACTCGGGACTAAGATTTGCCATTATGAGTTCTGATGTGTTAATTTGGTTACGGCATACTGGTAGAATTAGCCAGAGGTACGCTGGGGAGACAGAATTGGTAGAGCTCAGCAACAGCGGACGCTGGTCTGAAACGCCGCATCCAAATTGGTCCAAATTAAATAGATTGATAATTGCGATGATATTGTTCGAATGGCCGTTGGTCTCTCGTGGATCGTTTAAATTTCAATGATGGACGGTAGTGTCACTAGATATCCACTGGAATTGGATTAGCATCTTGCGATCCATCATGGCGATGCTGTAGCCTGGTCCAGTAAACTCAATTACACCAGAGGAAATATCATGTTATTTCGATAAAGTTAATAATTAGTAGCCACGGCGATGATGGATGTTCGGCCATTTTGTATGATTTGGCCGCTTCAATCTGATTCTGGTTTTGATATAGAAATCTTCGTTAGCGTAATTAGCCCACCCATTATTCTATCTCATCTAAATGAATTAAGTTGATTCGATGACATGGAACAGGGTCTGTTTTGCCAATTTTTGATGAGATAATCGTGAGGTTTGTTTCCTGTCCAGCTGAGGGAAATATTTTTAAAATAGTGAATTGAGAATTGGGCAGATATAGACGATTCTCGAATTCGCAGATCTGTACACTTCCACCGAAATCTCAACCAGAACCTCGATCTGGGAATTGGGGACAAATAACCCCTGGGAAAAGCTTAAGAAGCTGATTGCAAAAATCGTCAATCCTAAGATATTTTCCAACAAAATTCGTGGCAACTACCACATCCTGACGAAGTTTAATATCAGGGATGACTGGACGTTGAATGAAGGCATTCCTCAACAGTCAGGTTTGCTTCACGGGACATGACTGCGATGGCCGCAGAGCTCCAGAAACAGAGCCAACCAGAACGCAATCCATATTGTAAAGCTGGATATGATTTGAAAAACTCAACGCAAGGCCCCCTGGTGGTCATAAGATTGATCGATGAACCAAACTACGAGAACTGATTGCAAAAAATACGAACCCATCCGCAGCGAATTACTGCCTGTGCATATTAGTTAATCAGAGCAATGTGTCATGTGCTACGAAAATATCAAAGCATCTTTCCTTAGTCATTGCGATCATGTGACTCCAGGGACCAATCAGCTTTGACCGATGTCCGAGATGACTTGAACAACAGCAGAACAGATGTCAAACTTCGTCCCTAGCCGTTTGTGATGACAATGACTGAGCTACTTGCTACAAGCAGTTCAAAAATACAAGGCATTCCACTGCAAAACAGATTCACCCAATGTTCAACACTATGTTGGAAACTCCACACAGACCTCGACCAGAACACCCTCTCCCAAACCTCATGCTGAAATAAATTGATTCAATCATCAAATCTCCATAACCTGGACACCTCTCAATCATGGACATCCCCAATCCAAAGAATTTATTAAACAAAACACACTTGAGAACAGCCTATAGAACAATCAAGACCGGACTGTCCAAGCAACTTGATCAAAAACAGCCGAGAGGACAATTAAAACCGGACTGTCCAAGCATTGACTGGGAACAGCCTATAGGACAATTAAGTCCGGACTGTCCAAGCATTGACTGAGAACAGCCTATAGGACAATTAAGACCGGACTGTCCAAGCATTGACTGGGAACAGCCTATAGGACAATTAAGACCAGGCAGTCCAAGCACTGACTGAGAACAGCTAGGACAATTAAGACCGGACTGCCCTAAGCATTGACTGAGAACAGCCTATAGGACAATTAAGACCGGCCAGTCCAAGCATTACCACATCCATCATCCATAATAACTTCACACAGATCTCAAATTTGCTGATTCCGAATATTAGATTTATTAAGTTCTCATAATGGATAACTAATTATTCTTCGCCCGTTATCTTGTTTCTGGCGTAAATGCGTTATAAGAACTATTTAATTTCGTTATTTTGGTATAATAGTACATTACAGTGTGTTGGACGGAGTTGACCATCAGGAATTGACAGTGATCTGATAAGTTTATGTAGTGTTTTTAACACTGCATGCCTTGGGAAGATTTCAGAACCGTGCAACACCACAGACTTCAACTTGAAACTGACAGCATGACGCAACAGTGCTCCTCGAGAGCTTTCCAATGAATTGTTATGTTGTCATAAGGGCTTTAGATAATTTTGGAGGGAAAAGAGTATCATACTATTCTCTTCAGAATTTGAAAGAGTATTTTCACTCTTCAAAGGAGTATTCCATTAGTAAAGTATTGCAAACTGATAAATCTCAAAGGAGTATTTCACCCTTTCAGTTCTGGAATGGAGGAGTATTTTGAGATTTCAAGGAGTATTTTAAGCAAATACTCTTCTTATCTTCAGCCCTGGACTCATTGAGGACGGTTCAAGCCTTCAATTGGGGTGAACTCACAATGAGGCTGTTGCCGCTTCTGGAGAGAGTCTCCTCATTTGTATTTGTATTGCATTAGATTTTTTCATAGCATTATTTTCGGAGCCTGGTATTAAGTACGGAAGAGGCCATCTCAGGCTACTCATGTTCCTCACTTGGATGGGGTCTTTTACTTGCCCTTGCAAAGGCACAAGGTACAAGGCACCATGGCTTACTGTCCCATGTGACGGACTGAAGAGCTGGGGATGATTAATCCCTTATGGCCCGGGATTCAACCCAGGACCTGCCGCTTGCTAAGCGAACGTGATAACCACTGGACTACGTGTATCAAGGCTTCTCCATTGAGAATGGTTCCAACTTTCAATCAGGGTGACCCCAAAATGAGGCTGTTGTTGTTTCTGGAGAGAGAGCCTCCATCTGGCGATGGCTCGTGGGTAGACGCCACTCAGGCAGAAAATTAATGCAACATTTGATGACGCTCGCATCATAAGCCTGTCAAACATTCCCACGCACACATTAGCAGGAGAAAAAAAACTTAAAATATAATTTGATACTATGAATGACATTTTCATAGTAAGTGATCATTCGTAGGTCCGCTTTGTTTGCTTAGAATAAACCTGTAATAATAATGATGAGTTTATGATTGGTCACAATATTATAATAGAACAGGCTGGCGTTAGACTGCCTCAGCTGGTGTTGGTCTATTTCATCTTGAACATAAAAAAATGAGAAAGTAGAGCATTCTCAAGCGATATCAATAGAATCTGGACCAAAGTTGACCAAGTTAGGGTGAAACTGCCAATCAACTTTTCAGAAGTAGCTCAGCTGGCGGGTTTGATACAATGACATCCATAATATTCTCATAACTGACTCGCTGTTAGACTATTATTTTGATGGATAAGTTACCAATATTTACCGCTCATTTAGTTACAGAAATATTTTTTACAAATATTGTATTTTTACAATTTTCTTTTCACATGATTCACATGCCACAGATGTTGAGAAGTTGACAGGAGCAAAATCAACGGACTAAAATTTCATCAAAATTTTTGAACAAAACTAAATAAATTCTTGATTTGATTGATAATATTGTGTTCTGTGATTTTTATGTTGAGCAAAATCACAAAGTTGACAAGTATGACTAAGATTCAATCAAATATTTCTTTCCATTGTCAGTTATTTTTATGTAATTCTGAGGAGATGATGTCATCTGCTGAATTGCAGATGAAAATTGGTCACATTCCTTAGGGTTGATTATAAAACAAGCAATCGGCATGGAAACCAGAAAGTTTCACTCACAAGATCAGACTTTTTGAGAAAAAAAATGACAGCTGTCAAGACATACAGGACATCATCCATCAAGAGCAACAATATATCATTTTTGTGAGGCAGGGTCTGTCAATGATTCATGATAAACTGACGCAGGACACCAGATTGCAACTTTCTTTACATAACACCTCGGTATTGCGGTATTTCTGACTGACCACCCGAGTTGAAAATACGATTAACCACCAACAAAGGATTGTGTTCTCAATAATGGATCAAATACACCCATTGTTAATCCCTCACTGTTTGGAGATTAGCAGTAACTTTAATAGCATACTACCATCACTGAGTTCAGACTTCATTAAGCAATTACTGAATGCTGGATGATGCGCTCATCCAATATCTCAGTTTCATCTGGAGATATCAACTTCAACATTTCGCTTTTAAAGCGATAACGAACCTAGAGGTTTGGGGCATCGGGGTGACACAACAGGATATCAGCACCCATTATCTCTGCGTTGTGGGTTCAAATCCTGATTTGAGCCACTCATACACGTTCAATGAAACTTCTTTGACACTTCTTAGAGTTAGTTTGGTTTTTGTATTGTATTTGTATGTTTCCATCAGGGCCAAAGCCAAAGCATTATTGGCTCGGGTAAGTACGGAAAAGGCCATCGCAAGCTGCTCATGTTCCTTACTTGGATGGGGTCTTTTACTTGCCCTTGCAAAGGCACAAGGTACAAGGCACCACGGCTTACTGTCCCATGTGTCGGACGTGAAGAGCCGGGGATGATAACGCATATGACCCGGGCTGGATTCAAACCCGGGACCTGCTGCTTGCTTCAGTAGCAGATGTGATGATAACCACTTCACTTGACTATCAGGGCCGACTGCACAGGAAGTCCGATACTGCCTATCTGTGATTTAGTTAATGGGAAAATGCATTACAACTAACTGCCGATAGGCGCCGGTAGCACCATCGGACTTTCAGTGTGGTCGGCCCAGGGCTATAGTTAGTTTGATTGGTGCCTGTAGACTTGAAATCGTGGGCCCTATAATGCTTCAATGCCTTGGTTGACAAAAATGACCACCGGTACTTAAACTTCAATCAATCATCTAGTAAGAGTATATTCAAACAACTCCCATTTTAAACTTTAATTTATCTGATAATAATTTGTTCCTATTGTCAAACCTTTCATTCATAATAATACAATAACACCAGTAAACTCAACATTTTTAAACATTTTTTTCCTTTTTAAACCGTTTTATATTTATGGTGCCATCAGATGGAGCCAATATTATATGACATGAACTTTTAGAAAAGCTAACTGGGTCGTGAGTGCTGTATTCAATAGTCATCACATATGTTACACTTCACGGAGGGATAAGGTGTGACGATACAATTCCGTCGGCGGATTTCCACGGTGATCAGCAACCTGTTCCTCCACATGTTTTAGCCGATCACAAACCGGGGACACAGAAATGTGAGGTTTGATGGGGGTGCATAGAATTTCATACAATAGTCCACAACCTGAGAATTTTACTTCTTTCACATAAAATATTTATACGTCACATTCAGATTTGAGAAAAAAGCATTTTTTGACACTTTTATTCCGTTGATTTCAAAGGCCTCCAAACCGAATGGCGAGCAAACTGAACCAAAATGTAGGACAATCAAAAGAATATTGTCAAGTGTGATTCACCTTATTGGCAGCATCCCACCAGTCAATAACCGAACGTGTCCGAGAACAAAAAACATGAACATGTGTATTTTGAAAAGTGATGTATGAAGGATGAAGGGAATGACAACATATTGTGATAAACTCAACAGGGGACGTTTTATGGTAGTAACATGTCATACAGAAGGCAGGTCTCTCAATGGGGATCCCTAGCTACGATAGAGGGCAGCACCCGGTCCTATACAAGACGCCTTTTGTGTGGGAAATTGGGAATGTCAGTTTCATTTCAATAATTTTAACCACTAGTGACACCTATTGAGGTAGTCGGCTGGGGTCCCAATTACGTCAGGTGCTCTACACCCTCTACAGTCATGAATTTGGCACACCTCCTCTGCCTAATTTGGGCTCCAATAATCGTGATTTCAGCAACCGCCACACCAAGAATTGTGTATTTCTTGACGCTTTCTTGGGGTCTTTTCAAGCAGTTTTGAGCAAAAGCCCCAAAAAGGCGATTTATTACCTGTGAATTTTTTTCTCTCTCTTTTATTGTAACTTGGGCACACTTCTCTGTGGCCTAATTTGGGCACATTTCCAAATCACTGACAACCTTTAACATCCTCAGCAGCATGAATTGAGAGGCCTGGAAGGTGGTGTTTGTCATGGTTTTTGCCCAATGCAACTCTGACGGCATCACTCTCTTCTCTGTGTGAGGTAAAATACTATAACAACACCCACTCCCAAGGGACCCACGAATGATTTTAGACGATTATATCTTACATGAAATAAGAACTCCCATAAGATTTCACAACGCTATCTCTAAATAAACGCCGTGCCCAACAAAGCGTGCTCCGTCTCTCATCTTCACACGCTCCATTACTCCGTGTGGGCACAAGATTTAACGTAGCATCACCGTGACAAGACCTGCCATCGAAAATGTCTACTGACGCGATAAACATCCAGATATCTTAATCGCTGTCGTCCGACTGTCTTTTCCTCAAATCCACAAGGGATTCAGCGATACGATTCAGTGATCATGACTTCTTGATTTATACAGCTATTGACACCCACGTTAATTTAACGTGGGGCCGTTTGCGTGTCAATCAGAGAAATGGTGCAGGACGGTGGCGAGTCTATGCTGGAGAAGATTGCATTCATTAGGCGCTTAGAGACAAAACTCTTAACTCTTGAAGAGCCCTGATAGCTGAGTGGTTATTGCGTCCGCTAAGCAAGCGGCAGGTTCCGGGTTCGAATCCAGCTCGGGCCATATGTCGTGGGATTATCATCCCTGGCTCTTCATGTCCGTCGCATGGGACAGTAAGCTGTGGTGCCTTGTGCCTTAGCAGGGGCAAGTAAGAGACCCCATCCAAGTGAGGAACATGAGTACCCGTGTAAGTGTTAAGTCAGATGACACCTCGACCGTTGTCAATATCAAACTTTTAACAACAACTTAACCTTCTCATTCACCTGTAGGTCTAACTGGCAATCAAACCTAGAACTTCATAAGTGACAAGTGTCACGTCTTCCACTCTACCAATCTGACAGAGTGTGAGCAGACTTAGGCAAAGACCTTCTCCCTCATTTGTAGAAGGGAATGCAAAAATGTTATGAACTTGGCAGAAGATGTGTGGCATAGATTAAAGAGAAATAAACAAGTTTTTGTGAGAGATTCACGATTCCTTATCAGAACAATGGAAGATTGTTGTTCAGATTATCGTGACAAAAACACCAGAATTCAGATGTGAGAGTGAAAAAAATGTGTGAATTATTTACAAAGTCTGCATCTGTCTGTCATGATTTGTTGGAAATGGGACAAACAAAGATTGATCAAACTCGACTGGGAGAAACACCAACAAGTTTTTTCTTTTTTTGGGATGATATACAACTCAGGATGGTAGATTCACAGAGACAGCAAGATCTGTGATATGGCCTGGAGTGGACAGTATGTTGACTGCAACCAAAAGTTTACGACTGACTGGAAAGGTCTGAATGGATTTCCAGCAACACACATTAACAGAGACAACTCCTTGCAAACTCGTAGCAGATTTGTTCTTTCCGCTCTACAGGGCGGGCCAGAGAAAGTGTTCCTTGAACAATAGCATATCTATTGTTTCTCTATTGTTCGAGAAACACTTTCTCTCCCACCCTGTAGTATCATCCTGGACCCCATGTGTATTGGCTGCATCATAAGACCACACCACAATGCGAGCTTAGTCAGAGGGCATATAGCGATGTCACAACCCTTGGTAGCCAAGATGTAATAGGCAAGATGTCACAACCCTTGGTAGTCAAGATGTAATAGGCGGTTTCGAGGAAAAAATGGTGCAGGTAATTATTATATCCGCTCACAATAGAAATTGACAACTTACATTTTTAAAACAACAGCAGCAAGCAGGCACCATTCTTGAGGTTTGAACACAATGTTATGAGGGCTCAGCCTGAAAGAGAGACAAATAGTAATATAATGGTGTTGTTCAATGCATTGACACCGCTCCACCCTCCACTTTCCATGGTGGCCCAATGCAATATTATGGCCTTGTGCTTTAATTTGGAGAGGTTCACCATTCACAATATGAAACTGTTTATCTCACATCTTGCCCTGACAGGGTCCCCGCCAGAGGGTACTTTGGGTACAAATATAGTACCCTAAAGAAATCTGAGGGTACGATATAGTACCCTGAAAAAATCACTTCAGTAATGTTTTTCTTAAATTTTTTACATTTCAAATGCAACTTTCATGCAGAAGGAAGACAAATTTTGCATTTTGAAGTGTAAAAAATGACGCTGGAGGCCATTATTAACAAAAAAAATTTTTTGAAAAAAAAATATTTTTCAAAAAAATTTTTTTTGAAATTTTTTTTCTCCCCCCTTACAGGTCGTACCCTGGAAAAAAATCCTGGCGGAAACCCTGCCTGAGAATGGTGTCACCACTCCTACCCTCACTCATTCTAGATATTTACTAACTAACTCATTCTAGGGAGCATAAGTCAGAGAGCGGAGGAACTGTAGACCTCAATATGTGATGGATCTCAAGATGAAGTACAGGCAGAGACACCTATCAACTGGCTATAAAACTAAAATGGTTCCAAAATACTTACTGGAAGGTGAAAACGAGTCCCTTGATATGTGTTGCTACTTCTGCCGGCGTCAATCTTAGGGCAGCCAGCAACGTTGGCAAGCTGAAAAGGGCCGTAAACATACTGCAGGTGATTGTTCTAGTTTTTACTATACTGTAGCACATTAGAAGTTACAAAATAGCACAGGCCTAATCGGAGTCAGAAACATACAAATGTGGCGACTTGAACTTACGCATGATTAATGCCGTCCAATACAATTTTTCTTCTGATCATCATCTGTGATTGAGAATCAACCAACGGCAGAGCAGGTTCCCACCATACTTCATGTTCTTTCACTCCTCCCTAGTGAAAGACGGAAAGCATATTAAAGCCACACTGTACTGAATTCAGACGAACTTACATCTTCCGAAGTTAGCATAGTGTAAAATGTACTACGCTCTATCTGAACACATTGTACATAAGAGCTCTGCCTGCAGTGTTTTCAATGTGTGCTGAAAACTAGGGCTTGTGAAACCTGTACCTGCACTCCCCCAACACTTTGAAAATAGCATAAAATTCAATACATAGGCTAATTAATTGGGGCCATACGTCATTGGGTAAATGCCATTTCTTGGTATCATTTCTGAGTTCAATCTCTCAGCTGAGAAGTCATTTGACAAAGATTGAACTGTACCTCTGAGGTTGTTCCTGGTCTCTCCGTTGCTCCCACTTCCTCTGCCACCGGGTATGTCATGTGACCTTGATAAAACTCCCTGACTTTGACATCAAAATCCTTCGCCTGTTTGGACAATTCCTGATAATCAGGAACTTTCTCCTTTGGCCTTTCATCACTGACAATATTTGACCTTTCCAAGTCATCAGAGGCTTCCTCAGCATCAAGTCGTTGAGAAATCTGATCAATCTTTTCCTGCACACGCATCCTGTTCTTGAACTCAGTACCATCACTAGTCATAAGGTATTCCAAAGTCTGCTCTGTTTTCCAAGCAAGTAAAGAATTTTTTACGACTTCAAAAGAATTCTTCTGCCCCACACTATCCTCTGACATGGAAGAAACAGGTCCATCAACAGTGACAGATTTTTCAGTTCCATGACCTTGACCTTTGACCTCTGAATCCTCCAAACATTCAATATTCACCTTCTGTACCGAAGCCTTTTTGGTATTTTCCAGCACTCTGTTTGCAAAACCAGTTTGTGCTCCGACTGGCGTCTGTTCAGGAGAATTTGTGGCCCTCACCATGTCCTGCCGTCTTTTACTCGTCATATTAGCACCATGCTTTTTCATTTGACCCCCAGACTTTGACCTTGAAACACCCTGACCTACTTGATTCTCCTCTACCCGATCACATCTTCCCTCCTTCAACTGTTCTATCAGTTTGTCTCTTCTGTCAATCATCCCCATCAACTTCTTCATTTTATCCTCAGTTGATTCAACTTTTTTAGGTCTTTGACCTTGACTTGACCTTGGACCACCTTGACCTCTGTGCCTGACCTTCATCTGACCTCTGCAGGCCTCCTGCACCTCCTCCTCCTCATCATCATCATCACTGTCTAACTCCTCCATATGTCTCTCTATTGCATCTTCCTCTTCACTTTGAGAATCATCATCCAAATCATCATGACCTTCAACATCAAGGTCAGCGCTCCCAGCTAGGGGTACATCAGGACCTCTGATTTCCAAATTCTCTAATTCATCTCTTAATGCCACAAGAGGGTTAGTCACTACTTCTTCACCAGGTTTACCTCTGAAAGGAAAGATAACAAGGCTTAAAACTATTGAGATCATTTCAAAATCACAAAATCATCATGAAAGAAATATGGTCACTTCATTAAAGAGGGAAAGCGGAAGCCTCACTTACTTCGTCTCCTTCAGAGGTAGTAAGTTGAACTCTATATCTGGTTCCTTGTTTCTGAGGAAAAGAGGTGAAGTTGAGATCTGCCGTTCAAAGTGAATGGAAGCCTGGTAGCACTGGTTGCAACAGAATTTCTGAAAGAATAAGACACCAACCAAAATTAGAATTACTGAGAACAGAAATCATACTTTCTCAGTCCAGAGCTAAACAGAGCTAGATTCATAAGGTCTCACCAAAGTTCATTCTAATGGAAAGAAGTAGAGTACCGGTACACAGACAAGATCACCTCACCTTTCTTTCAGTGATATCATAAACTTTGTTATGTTTTGTTGAAATGTGGTACTTTTGCTTGGGAACCTGTCCTAGTGAGTTGTTACATAATGGATATCCACAAACCCCACCAATGCTTCTTTCTTCAGTGACATCTCTATAATGTGACGGAGTTATCAACTGGGCCTGAAACACCAAGTGAAGAGTACAACAACTGGCAAAACTAAAGACAATTTTAACATTTGGTCTTGGGGATAACCAAGGAGACATGTAAAGTACTGGTAGGCCTAATGATGTTAGGCGAGAGTCCAGGATATCCGACTTACAGAATCCTTCAAGAATTCTTCAGTGATGTTCTCCTCCAGAAGTCGCTCCACAATCATCACAGCTCTTTCCTCACATTCCTTCTGTTTCTTCATGTGCTTCAGGACTTCTTCCCTCTTCCTAAAAACATCACATCATACAGAATTACTGTCATATCATAGCTGTTGGTACTGACCACAGGATGCACACAGAACAAGAGGGCTCAGAACAAAGCAAAAGGACATACCGGTATTCATTTTGCTAAGCTCATCTAAGGCTATGAAATAAACAGCCAAAATACATGCTCAAATCTGACAACCGAGAGAGCCTATAGTATGTAACTTAAGAGCCTGGCTATTTATCAGCAAGGCTCCCATTAGTTTTAGTTTTACTCAGGGGTAGGCTAGGTAAGAGGGTACAGCCATTTTCTGAAGGGAAATCATGGTTATCAACCAACCTGTGCACTGCTTCCATCTCCGCTGGAGTGGGGCCTTTCACTTCTCTGTGTTGGTCCGACATCCTACCTACTCAAATCAAAGGAAACAATGAAAAACGAGAATTGTCAAAATATGGGCGTCAGACACATGATTAATCAATCAACACATACGGTCGTTCCATGATTCATCCATCATTATTCCGACATTTCATTTCATGCATGATCTGATGCATTACCGGTAGGCCTACTGATTGTCGGGGATTAAAAGACGGCAAAAGCTTTCATGTCAACAACAACTAGCTACCACTCTCGGGCCCTGACATCACAAAAGTCAGTTAAACCAAATAAGAACAACTCACTCTTCGTAAATGGGCCACAAACACGTTTTTTATTCAAGATATTTTACACAGAAAATGAAACATGTGAAACAGACGCCATGTTAGAACTTCATGACAGCACCATCACTGAAGTACCATTCAACCTCGTTCCCTGGCCTGGTCTTTGTCCTCGTGGGCCAAACTCGTCCCCAGTGGGTTTACGTTCCTACAACACCACTGGAAAGGGCTGACGATTTCAGGCATACTGCGCATGCGCGATATACTAATTTATGAGGCGAATCACACCGAGCTGGCACCCGCGGCATGATGTTCCCAACTAAACTATTCGTTTGAAATTGCTCTAATACTCAAACAACTTCGTGTTTTGGGTGTATTATATGACTCTTTAGGCATATGTGATATTTTTCAGTCATCGAAGAACGAAATATTGTGGGAAACAAACATTTTGGCACGCTGCCAGCGGTTGTCNCGCAGGGGGAGTAGGGGGAGGGACATCCATGTCAAGGCCTCATTTTAACCAAAATGGGCTCTTATCCACAAGTACAGTAGAGTAGGTTAATGGCAGTTAAAGGAGCTCGACGTCCAAGTTGTAGGCCTACCGGTACAAACTGGTTTGTTTACAAACAGTGGCCAGCAAACTAGTTTTATTCCTTCGTGAAGGTGGCAGCACCAGTAGCACCCGGGCCTGTGATCGTTAGACTGGTGTCCGGTCCAATGCAACTCACTCACGATATTCAGACGTCAGCAGTAGGCCCTACATATCACCGACAATAGGTGGCAGCACTGCAGGCGTCGCGTAGAGAACCAGTGAGTGAGTGTTTACAACTTGGACGTCCAGCTCCTTTAACAACCTTGCTTATCAGCCTCAAGTTCAACCATAAGTTTAGTGCCCCATGTATGAACTGACAATGTAGGCCCTAGGAGGAATTATAATTCCTCCAAATTGTAAATATATCACAAAATGATGCCAAACCTTCTTGTTAGTTCAAAAGATTTAATCAGTCTACAATATAACATAACAATAAATAACATAGAGAAAAGTTGAGTTGTGCTAAAAATAGTAAAACATCCAAGAACAACTCGCAAATATTATGAATGTGCATACAAAAACAGGAAACTAAACCAGACTGACAACCGTTCCTTAGCTAAACTCTTTCAAGGGACAAATCTGTGTGTCGACAGCTGTAAATCTTGATCATGTTGAACTGAAAAATAAACTGCAGACGACATGAAAGATGGAACAAATTTGGGTGACAATTACACAAGTTTTCTCATGATCTGAAATTTGATGAGATATTTTTCAGTCTAACACGTCTCCTGAATAAAATTGGTAAATAGCATGAATTATTACCGGTACAACGGCAACTAAACTACAGTATTGCATCAACTGACTGAGTATTGAACACAAGATTTATATTAAAGGGACACAATAGGCAGCTCATATCAGTGTGGGCACATTCACCACAGGTGGCGCTAGCAACTGACAACCTACAGATTTTGGCTCATATGTTGATGTTTAGTGTATTTTACTTGCAATACATGTCAGAGTTGGATTCTCATGCCAACGAATCGGTGTAATAAGCACATCAAAATGCCTATGAGAAAGCTGCCTGTACAACAATGCAAACAAGAATTAAATCATACCCTTAACTTACAAACTTGCATGCTCTTTCCACAAGTAAATACAAGGTTCTATGAGTGTATGAAGATTGTGAGCAAGGAAGTTACAGGACGGGAGATATAACATGATTATATTTCAGGAGGGCACACAGTGAGCAGACGCAATGAAAGCAAGTTTTACCACAAAATATGGAGTTAACAACCCTGCCTATTCTGGAGGAAACTGACTTTACCACTACAGGACGTCAACTGTTTCACAAAGAGGGTTTGAAATATATATGAATAATTTCTGATGATAAAGGCACATTGTCGTTAACTGTATCTGACAAAATAGAGTAATGAACAGATTCTACTTCCAAGGATCAAACCAGAACATGTGACCAATCGCAGCAACTGTAACAATACAACCATAGCAACCAATCACATTTCAGCTTTCAAATATTCACAACTATGTCACTAGAGGGAAGGTTATGATTGACAAGACTTGAATCGAAATAGCACCGCTCTGGTGGTGGTGAGTCAAGGTGATGGTGGTAAGCCAATCACCACTACTCTCTGTTAAAATTGTGACCCGCTCTAGCAAAAGTAGGCACTTGTCGCAAGTGATCATCATTGGTCATCAGTTTACTCAACTATTATCATTCCTGTCCAATGGTATCTGGAGGCCTGCAGAGACGTTCATTTCAGCTATAATAGGGAGTTTAAGAAATCAAACGATAAACGTTAACTTTACAAAAACGTTATTTTTCATACACACTGCGAATTCACCAGATTATGTACAGTATTGCATTTTCGGCAGCGGTATAAAAAATAACGTTGTTGTAAAGTTAACATTTATTATTTGATTTCTTAAACTCGCTATTGCGTCATTAGGCTGTTAACTCTTTCCTCTTTTGTGACAAGTGCCTGATTTTGCTGGAGTGGGTCACAATTGGTTATGTTCCAACCAGAAGCACTGCTAATTGAATTCAGTTAAGAGCACCAATGATACATTCATCACACAGAATCAGAATATTGTTTTTACCCCATCACTTAGACAAATATGGCAAAAGCATCGAAGGCAGTTAAAGCTTACACCCTGCAGGAGATACACTGAGTCAGAGGTTTGGCCACCACATAGTCATGATAGTGTACAGAATGAAGTGTGGGGCTGGAGTATTCAATGCTTACATGTAAATACCCTTCAACAATGGTCTCCCAATCCCAGAGAGTTACCATACTGTGATTATCTTTTTCAAGTCTTTTTCAAACCCCGAATTCAATTCTGACTTCAATCTCTTGATTCCAAAATGTTACAATTACTCAATAACTCACATTACAGTAATGGTCAAAAACATGCAGCCGACAAAATCTCATGGTTTCTTAAAAGTGACATCAAGAAATTTCACTGGCATAATTTCAAAACTGAACATTTCTGACTCCGGCAGTACCACATTTTTATTCATGCCCGTGTCTATTGGCCCATTGCACAAATTGCAAAAATTCTCAGGCTTCCGTGGCACCTTTTCCTTCTCCAGTTTTTGCTGACTGGTGAATGAAAGACGCCCCGCTGCACTCAGCGATCGGCGAGAATGAGATGGCAGTGGGAGACTGGATTGATTGTGACGACTGTTGCTTCTAGACGCGACGCCAGGTGAACATGGCAGTGATTTTGCTGGTGATGCCTTCACAGTTTTCCTTTCTGGGCTCCGTACTGGAAGTCGACTCCTCCGGATTTCAGAATCTTTACTGGTAGCTGTAGCAGGTCGTTTCTTAACATTTTTATTTTGCGTTGCAGCATCTTTTGCCAGAATTCCACCAGCACCACCCGGAGCTTCAACCTTTTTATCCCGAGATCCAATATTCGCCTTCCTGACGGCGCCACCTTTGGGAACTTTAAACAAGACAGCATCACCAGGTGGGCGAGTCTTTGTGGGGGAGTGAACCTGCGGTTGGCGTAATTTTGATGGTTTTGAACGAGGAGTCGACTGAGCGATGGGATTGGCCGGCATCGATACATTCAAACTTACGTCTGGTTCCTTCTGTTGCAGTGCAGCATCGAGAGATCTTCGCGCCTTACGTTTAGACCTCCCCTCAGCAGCTGATCCCACACTACTTACACCAGAGTCGCTGCTCGGGGAGCCGTGTGTCTCTCCACCCACGGCACCACCTGCAGAATCCTGAGTTGATTTTTTTGCCTTTTTCCTCATTTCTCCCCCACTACTACCAGCCACCGCGGCATCCACTCTACTTGCTGGGACACTTCTGGTCGGTTTTGGACATGAGAACGA
This sequence comes from Notospermus geniculatus, assembly GCA_002633025.1. Lineage (NCBI taxonomy): Eukaryota > Metazoa > Nemertea > Pilidiophora > Heteronemertea > Lineidae > Notospermus > Notospermus geniculatus. The sequence continues at coordinate 79,159 of NMRB01001728.1, read as the reverse complement.
CTTTTTAGCAGCAGCTGGGCCACCACCAGAAGATTTATCTAGCTTTTTAGCTCCAGAATCAAAACTACGATTGACACCCCATCTTGCTCCACCAGCCTGAGTGCGACCTGGCTTTCTCACATTATCTACACTACGATTGAGAGTATCCTTGGCAGATGACGGGCGACTAGAGCCTTGGCTTGCATCCGTTTTCTTTTTTGTCAGGGTTGGTTGTGCCACAGAACTTGAGGAGACTCTGGACTTAGTGGAAGAAGAGAGTGGCCTTTTCTCGCCGACCGCTCCACTCTGACCAGTTTTTGTTTTAGTCTGTGTTCCACTCGTACTTGCTTTTGCACCAGAACTGCTCGACGAGTGCGATTTCACTGTGGAAGGTTTCTTAGTTGGTTCTTGGCTGCTGGTGCCATCAGGTGGTTTCAACGACAGCTTAGATTTTGGTGGCACTCCTCTTGGTAGGTTGAAAGGGATGCCCCCATGTTTCTTCTGGGTGAATTTCTGAAATATATTAAAACAGCAATTACACCACTTGGACAAGAATAATTCCAATAAACGTTGTTTTTTCTAAATCAAAACGGGAAAAACTGGAAGAGCAACCTTGTGAACTTGCTCACCTTATTATCGCTGGAGAGTTTCGGTGGCGACCTTTTGGCCTTGTTGTCCCCAACACTGACGAACGAAGCACCTGAAATAATATCACAAAGATGACCGACCAATGGGAGTCTAGTTTAACCCTTTCAACACTGAAGGCAACTTCTGCAAGGCAATCTTCGAGGTGTGTTTATGACTGTAGAAAAGGGGTGGTACCAAATTTCTTTATCATTTTACAAAATCTGAGTCTTTTTATACAGTGAGTAGATAAGAAACTACCGGTAAGACCATGCTACAGCCAAGCGGACTTGAAACAGTATAGAGGCTTTGCTGGAGGACACATGCTGCAGAGGTGCAGCGAAATGAGCCGTGCATGCCCCAATGACGTTACGTCAAACAATGGCGTGGCACACTTCATGCAAGTCATGTCACGGTCGACTCGCACCTCTGCGCCCTGTGTCCGCCAGGATGACGTCATTGCAAAGCCTCTATTAGTTCAAAAGCTCAGAGCATGCACAGAATAAGGAAACAGAAGAGAAGAGGAGTGATACAATGTTGTCATTCATTCAAACTGAATGCGACTGCAATTATCAGTCACCGAATCTTTAATTGAAGACCCTTGGGAGGGGACTTCTTTCCTCTTTCATTTCATCTTGTACAGAAAGTTCGAGGAGTCACTGGGGTCCATAACCAGTACTGGTACATTCAATATGAATGGCAACCGTGCATGGTCATTCTAGAAAATGCATGGAAAAAGGTGTTTCTAATTCTAGAAGATCCTAATAGAGAATGCATTTAACAAGGTGATTTTTGAAGAACCCACAGAAAATACATGTAATTGGGTGGGATTTAGTCCATAACAGCAGCCGATTGTGAAGCATCCAAATGAAAAACATCAGTTTACATACAGACCTAGCCATGGGGTGAAAGAATGGACATACAGTAGTACAAGGCATTTGTCAGGATTTTCAACCTTCTGGCCATCATTAACATTGTCTATTCTACAGGGTTTGCCATGCAGTTAGGTTGTATGCCACATACATGTCCCGACCCCAGTCAAAGACAAGATGCATAGATGGGGTGGGGAGGCAAGCTGTAACGGGGGTAAAATAACGAACCAGGTGATAAATATGATGGCTGCCTTGGAAGATGCTTTATGACGTATCTGGTCCCGGCTGTAAGAGAGATTCACAGGGGGAGTCAGCTTTGGCTCCTGGCATCCTCCACTCGGAGAGAATAACAGATGTCATGGGGGAGTCGGTCAGTATTTGGAGGACAGCCTTGTACCGTACCTGGCACCATCCACCTCACAAAAAATCTCTGTTTAGCCAGATTCATACTTCAGATGCCATATCTGCATCCAACACGTGGTCAAATTTTAGAACACCGCATTTGACCCCAGACTTCAACGGATGAATTGTCGGCATCAATCATGGGGCTCTGAATGGTCTTGCAATAATTCGGGCAGATCAAAAGGCTTTCTGCATATAAATTTGATTGCGCCTCAGTCGCATACGCTCAGCGTCTGAAGTATGAACCAAGCCTTAGTCCACCTAGAATACAGGGCCCATATTCATAAAACCTCGCTAGCCTAGTTGGCTGCTAGTTGGCTGCTAGTTGTGTCCATTGGCCTGTACAAACTAGGCACTTTTAGCAGGCAACTAAGCCTATCAGGGTTTTATGAATATGGGTCCTGGTTCTTCCATAATTTGACAAAGGCATTAGTCTAAATATTACATGAATGAACTGACAGTGCTACATGTGAACATCGATAAACAAGAGATAACTGCCACCAACTTTTGTGAGATAAATCTATGAAATTGTGAGTGCACGTGTGTGTGTGTGCCAATGTGAGAATAACAAACTAAATGTTTTGAAGAGTTGAAACAGGCCTGAACACAATGAAACAGATTGACAGACAATATACAGTACTTTTAAGATGTGATTCTTCAAGGTTTTAGTCACAACATGTCACCATAGCAACAACATGTTTCCATGACAACAGGAACCAACCATGACAACACCTTTCTCACCTTCTTTAATTGTCTTCTGTTCAGTGGAAGGAAGTTGTTCAAATTCTGGTGTGAATTCCAAATACGAGATGTTGTTTTTAAGATTCTGCCGACATTTTTCTGTCAAATTTCGGATGAAAACTTTGAAGTCCTGAAAATGGTGAACTAGTTTTGCAAAAGCAAGCAAAATGGGAATGCTAGCAATCTAAAACTTAGAATCAAATGCTGATAAAATTTCCCACTACCAGCAAAAAACAATAAGAGCGGGTCACATATTCAAAGGACAGCCGCTGCAACCAACAACAAAGCTTACATCATTCCAGCCACAATCCTCACTGTCAGCGTGTTCACACAGTCGATAGGCCGACATGAAGGTCTTACAGGAGACAGTATGGGGCATCTCCTTGACGGTGGTCGTGATCACTTCTTCAAGGAAGTTCAAACTCCACGCCATGTTCTGAAAACAAATTCACAGAAGATCTTGATACACTGGTAAAGCACACAGCTAAAATCACCAACCAGCAGGGCTAAACTAGTTGTAATCATCAACTAGCTTCAAAAACACAACTGCAAGTTCTCCACAACTAAATCAAACCATTTCGGCTCCAATAATATTCACACAATTTCTGGGAAACAGATGGAAACTGAGCCCACAAAGAATCTGTGAACTAAATGTGAGCCGCTGCAGCAACAGCAGGCACTTGTCGAAAGTGATCATCACTGGTCATCAATTTCCTCAACTATTATCACTGCTGTCCACTACTATTGTCAACCTGCAAAGACGTACATTTCAGCTATTTATTGTGTCATAAGGCCGTTAACCCTTTCCTCTATTGCGACACGCACCTACTTTTTCTGGAACGGCTCCTAAATGATACCCACCCTGCCTAAGTCGCTAAATGACTGACTCTCTAAAACCTCAAACAAATTGTTTTGTAAGTAGACTTTGCACGCCTCCATCAGTTGTTCCGTCCGGTGGTTGACGGAGTCGGCCCATTTCACCTGCGGGATGCTGCCTTTTAGTTTATCACAGTCAAAGATGATGTCCGTTACTGTGTCTTTTGTCTGAAATCAACAAACACGACAATGCGAGCAAAGAGTTGTTTGAATTGAAAAGTCGTAAAATGTGTCCCAAGCTCAAGCTGGGGTTGAAAATGAAATTGTCTGCGATTCTGTATTAGTTTTTTTTACATCAGGGCCGAAGTTATGGCATTATTGGCCCTGGTGAGTATGAAAGAGGCCATCTCAAGCTACTCATGTTCCTCACTTGGATGGGGTCTTTTACTTGCCCTTGTGAACGTGCATGGCACCACGGCTTACTGTCCCATGCAACGGACTGAAGAGCTTGGGATGATTGATCTCATATGACCCACAATTCAAACCCAGTACCTGCTGCTTGCTAAGCAGACATGATAACCACTAGGCTATCAAAGTTCCCCGAGGCTACGAGGCTATCCTAAAGAGATGCCATCAGAGAGACCAGCACCAGTGGATGACAGCCCATCAAGACTCTCAGATCAGCAACGGTTTTCATGCTTGTAGCCACAGGGAGAGCCCATCAATTGGTCGGATAACATCCGCTGATACAGCATCTCCTGCCTTGTATATTTAGGATGAGATTCTACAATTAAACTTACCAGTTCAGTTGATATTGAACCACAACACTTGTCCAATATCTCCTTGGGAAGATCAGCAAACTGTTGTGTTGGCCACATCTTGACAAAATGCTTGTTACACCATCGTAATACCCTCTGAAAGACATCGTCCATGTTGTGGTGGTGTGACAGAAGGAGGGCATCGGATACTTTTGCTATGCATTCTGGGCACGGCTGAAAATGAGGACAAAATTCAGGGTTATTTAAGTGCAATCATGCTAACTACATTTATCTAACATTGTCCAAGGTGCGGGCCAAACATTCCAAGAGCAGCGGTAAACATCATCATTCTGCAAACAGTCCAGTCTAGTGGCTGGTCTCTGAAGCATGGGCTCTGGACTCAACATGGATTGATAGGTAAGATTTCAAAGTGGTGAACAACGTTGACCATTAATCTCTCCAAAACCTTACTTTGTGGAAGAAATGACAGAAGTTCTTCTTTATCTCAAACGACACAACATCTTTCAACCCGTCCATGTTGTACATGTCAGCGAGGATGAGGAGGTCTTGTACATTACAGTCAGTGTCAAGGTCAATAACACCTCCGTACATGTAGAGGAGAGCTTGATGGAAGGCTGATGGACTCACTCTGAAAAAACAACCAGTTGTATTGTATTGTATTGTATCAGATTTTTTCATCACGGCCGAAGCCATAGCATTATTGGCCCTGGTAAATATGGAAGAGGCCATCTCAAGCTACTCATGTTCCTCACTTGGATGGGGTCTTTTACTTGCCCTTGCAAAGGTACAAGGTACAAGGCACCACGGCTTACTGTCCCATGCGACAGACGTGAAGAGCCAGGGATGATATTTCATATGGCCTGGGCTAAATTCGAACCCGGGAACTGCCGCTTGCTTAGCCGACATGATAAGCACTCGGCTATCAGGGCTCTTTGAGCAGTAGTGATATTGTGGAGCCTGGAAAGTTTATTTGAGCAGGGGTGATAGCTCATTGCAGCAAACCGGTTAACCACAACCAAAGCCGCTTACTTTCCACAATACTTACCCAGTCAATTTCACACTCCCTGAGTTACTTTCAGCCCAGGCTCCACCGTACATCATCTCAAAGTATTTACATCTGTTCATCAGCAGGAATCTGCAATGAATATGAACACCGATTCTTAATCTACTCTCACCAGAAGCTGATCTCTAGAACTCCGGGAGCAGATCCAGAGTGTTCTACCAGTGCAATCACAAATTCAAGGTGGCAACTCAGCTGAATGTTGTAGCAGCCATCTTAGCAACAAAACGCCTGAAATTAAATTTCTTTTTCTCAAATGCCAACGATAACTTACTTGTGACCTTTGAACTCCTCATCACCGACCTGAATAACAACATCACCATTTTTTGAGTGGAGAAACAGCCGAAGCAAATCCAGACCGAGGCCAGATGCGGGAAGATACGGGACGTCGGGTGCACCAACAAGATAGGCGGGGACGCTGACAAAACTAGGTAAACTTTCCTCAACCGGAGTGGGTGGGTAACTGGAGGAACTTCCACCAGGGGTCTCACTCGATGGACTCTGAATTTCACACGTGCCATCTGTCGAGCTGGTGCTGCTGTCTAAACCTTGGACGAGATCTGGAACTGGTTGACTCAGTGGTGTCCTGTCCTCGACCATCGTCGGTGTCATTTGTGGAGTATTGTCAGCTGATGAGGTTAAGTATCCTGCCGCCATTTCTGTAGCCAAGCTGAGGTCGTCTGTCATATAGATTAACCTGAAATGCACAGATGGAGTGATGTACATTCTGACCACCTTGGTCACAGTGAGCCTTGTTTTCAATGGATAATGCATTAGCAAGGTTGTTTTAATCACTTTGGTGTCCCAACCAAACAAGCATTCACCATTGACTGTGTTTCTCGCTTCGAGCATTCAGAGAGGCAGTGCAAAGAATGTTGGCGAGATGGATACTCAGTGATCTATCCCAACCACGTTTCGTGTCATTCCGAACTAAACCCTCTGCGAAGCGCGTCAAGTTTAGGTCTGCATTTTAGTTACACCCTCACAGGTTTGGTGAGATGACCAATACCTTCAGGTCTATTGGCGTGGCCTTCAAGATTTTGATCCTACTCTTTTGTTAAGGACTGCTTACCTGAAAAGTTCGCGTGCATCTGCCATGCCAACCTGTGAGAAGTTGACCACATCGTCATCTCCACCGAGATCTTGAAGAAGCAGTGGCATACGCTGCTCTACTATTAGACGGTGAACATAAAACTTCCCTTCTCGTGTTTGTATTGTGAGGTCTGCGCCAGGTGCATGGAGGAACAAACTGGAAACAGAGAGAGAGAGGGAGGAATGAAGAAATTGCTACATTTTAAAGCTCACTGGTCGTGCCAGTCAAGGTGTCTGAATAGAGAATCAACGCCACCATCTTGAATCTATTACTTCACTCACATCGGGAATTAATTGCCTACTAAGCAAGAGCATATTTGCACAACTGCTGTGGCTTTGTTGACTTCCAATAGCACTTAGAAGACGGTCAACTGCAAATCTAGGCTTATCTATGGATGTGATCCGCTAAAATACGAAATTTTGTATTTTTGAAATTGTGAATTTCGTGGGCCACGAAATTATTCTTAGTGTCATTTTTGACAGCTGTGACTGATTATTTAAACACATTCAAATCTAGAAGCTGCTTTCATGTTATTATCATTTGTATTTTTAGGTTCGAGGGTCAGCAGTGTTTCCGCCAGAGGGTACTCAGGGTAATATGTGAGTACCCTCAAAGGAACAGAAAAGGGCCATTTTCTTTAATTTCATGGGGGTTTGCTGATTTTGAAGAAGTTATTACCCTCAAAAATTTTCTGGCGGAAACCCTGGTCAGGTGTGCCTAGGCATTGGTAAAACCATGGTTGGAGTTCATCCCCTACCACCCATGTTCTATAATTGTCAAACTTGACCCACGGAGAGTTAGTGTGGCCTTATTAAAATATTCTCCATGAATTAACTTCAATACCGGCCAAAAGAGATGAAATCGCATAATTATATGGAACACCAGACCAATCAGAGAACAATTTATACCTATTGAGGTCATAGAGCAATATGTTAGACAGGTTTTATGGGTTTAACAACTCTAGCATCAGGTAAAATCTGTGGCCTTGTGAATACTGCTGCAGGCATACATGTAGTACTGTAGGTTAAAGTAACTGTGACTGCATGAGAAGGGAGAGATTTTTAGTCAAGTATCACTTCCTAGGTCACTAAAGTGTTGTCTATTTATGTCATCAAATTGCATAAATCAGAAGTATCCACCATGAGCGTCTCTTCCATATAACAAAACCTACAACCATAAACTACAATGTACCTCTGCCATTCTACATGTAGTAGAGTGAGTAGTTCATAACGCCGAAATAGGTTTGGTGTGGCGCTGTCTCCTCTTGAATTTTATTGTAAATATTACAATATATTATTATATTTACAGACAAGAGCAGAACTGCACCTAGCACCCCATATTTTCTGTAACTAGGTGGCCACAATGTGTCATCGACACGCAGGCACCGTTCTTTTAAATAAATAAATAAAATAAATCAATAGGGACCAAGCATCTCAAATGACTGCATTTAAAGTCAGGAAGATCAAGTTGACAAAGACAGAATAAACAATTTTGATACCAACCTATGCATGTCATCTTTCAGTTTCTTCATCGTCTTGATGCGGAGTTTCTCCCTCTCCTGCATGCACTTCTCCTGGAGGGTCATACTCAGACGCTTCACGCTTTCCGTGCGCGGCATCTTGAACCGGTCAATCAATGCTAAAACTGGAAATTTGATTTGAAAAAGAAGCACAAACAAAGGGCTGAGTATTGTCAACATTTACAAGTGATGACAGATGTGCCAGTATTTGTATAATATAATTTGTGTTAGATTTTTTCCGTCAGGCCAGAGCCATAGCATTATTGCCCCTGGTAAGTTTGGAAGAAGCCATCTCAAGCTACTTATGTTCCTCACTTGGATGGGGTCTTTTACTTGCCCTTGCAAAGGCACAAGGTACAAGGGATTCGAACCCAGGACCTGCCGCTTGCTAAGCGGAGTGATAACCACTAGGCTATCAAGGCTCCTCACAGAATGTAGCAGTTAGTAGTTGAACAGATGCCTGGGGAAGTCAGCAACCAAACTGAATATAAACAGACACAATGTTTAGGCCTACTACTACAGTAGACCAGTAGGCCTATTTTCTATGAAAGCACATAAGACATGACACTCACTGTTAGACTGAAAAACAAGAATAATTCTCAAACTTCACATTACTGTCAAACCTACAGATACGTCAACACTCAAAACTGTCAAACATTGACAAAATAAAAATTGCAATCAAGAAGTGGAGAAATTCAGGAAGAAGTGTAAAATACCTCTCTTCCATTTTGAAACACTACTTGGCTTAAAAGTCTTCATTTTGAATTTACTTTGGAATGACCTCAAAATCAAACAATGACAATTCAAGAAATCCTGCTTATAACTTGAATGACCTCATTCACAACAATCACACGCTGGCTCAGGACACATGGCTCATGCTATTTATAGATCTGACTGACCCAAACACGACTTGAAGGGGCATAGTGCACTTTTTGTCAACAGCTGGCGCCACCAGTGGTGATCAGACTGCATCATCCTCCAATGCCATCCCCCATAGTTTTGCCTTCACCCCAGTTAATAGTAAGTAACCTGTGTATGTTTAGTGCAGGATAGGGAAGGAATAGGCCTACCTTGTTTTTTGGGCGTAGATATGCGACATGCCAGTTTAGTCAATGAAATAGGCCTATCATCAATACCACAGGTTCTTGTGGTTCGATACTATACTAAGGGATCACCGGTCCTTACACACTTCACTGAGAATGTATAGAAAAACAATACATTCTCAGTGAAGTGTGTAAGGACCGGTTGTCCCCTAGTATAGTATCGAACCACAAGAACCTGTGTCAAAAATACCATCAATTATAAATTAAAGTTTATCCAGTATTCACTTAATGATTTATTCTTGTGAACCTAAATCTTAATAACCCAAACCAGCCCACTTTTGCAGGATTGAGATTTTTTTACTGTTTACACAGGCCAAGAAACACTGTATCTGCTTATAGATATGACTCATATACTGTACATACACAGCGCAATACACACAAATGCAGTGGACTGGGATACCCACATCATTCAGCACAAAAAATAAAGGAAAAACTCGTCATCAACTGACAGAAGCACCATTAAAACATATTGTCGCCTTACCAAAAGATGCCTGGCGATGTCTACAAAGTGGTCGATGGAAAAATAAGGAAGAAATCGGCGCATATTTCAACTTTTTTCATCGATTTTTGACAGACAGTAATACTCTCTGGTTTACCATCTCGACACTAGAGGACGCTGAGTCAAAAACGACCTCGAATTCAGGCGCGGTTGATTTCTGGGGACGAGAATGACTGACCTCATTCTGGCACAAATTATGCTAATAATGTAAACATCACCACGTGCTCTTTCCAGCGGGGATTTTAAAATGTCCAGAGGCGTATCACTTGACTTTTGGGGAGGACTGGCAGGGTATTCTCACTCACTATATCCTTGCAAATCACAACAAAGTGTTTGTAATAATCTTATTTAAAGATAATATATCACGACTTTATTGTTTACATTTAATGTTTGTAAACATGGATGTTTACATCATGTTATTTGGACTGTTTGGGACATGTCAACCCACCAAATTGAATCGTTCTGGTGTCAAAAGAATTTTTAGAGGGGCATGCCACCAACAAATTACCCATAAGACAATAAAACACTGGACATAAACAAACAAAATGTAAATAAACAATGATTTTCGTGGCCCGCGAAAATACCCGTGATATATTATCTTTAATGCAGCTAGGCCAAAACATATCATCCTCGGGGATTGTTCTTCTTACAAGTATCGGCCCACCAAATAGGCCGCGTGCCGCCAGTTTCTGATCTCTGGATGTCACGTTTGATGCATCCTCTTGCAACAGGTCCTCTAAAACGTGCTCCCCTACTCGCACGTCCGAGGCCCTGTTGAAATTGGCGCCATTTCGCTGTGGAATATGGCCTTCTGGGAGCATCCTCCCACAGCAGGGCTTTGGTCTCGTTCCTCTTCATACCGTACACTTGCAGTTTATGCGAGTGGATGAAGAGGAGCAAGTACTAGAGGCCTGGCGGCCTTGAAGCTACGCTGGAGATGCTGCACACCAATTCAGTTGGGCTGTCCTCCGTTCCTTCATGTCCTTGCTCTACTGAGGGGAGGGGCATCCATGTCAAAGCTTCATTTTAACCATAATGGGGTCTTATCCACAAGTTCAGTAGAGTAGGCTAATTGCAGTTAACAACCTTGCTTATCAGCCTCGTTCAACCATTAGTTTAGTGCCCCATGTATGAACTGACAATGTAGGCCCTAGAAGGAATTATTCCTCCATTGTAAATATATCACAAAATGATGCCAAACCTTCTTGTTAGTTCAAAAGATTTAATAGAGTTTCAGTCTACAGTATAACATAAAACAATAAATAACATAGAGAAAAGTTAAGTTGTGCTAAAATAGTAAAACATCCAAGAACAACTCGCAAATATTATGAATGGTGCATACAAAAACTCTAACAGGAAACTAAACCAGACTGACAACCGTTCCTTTGCTAAACTGTTTCAAGGGACAAATCTGTGTGTTGACAGCTGTAAATCTTGATGATGTTGAACTGAAAAATAAACTGCAGACGACATAAAAGATGGAACAAAGTTGGATGACAATTACACAAGTTTTCTCATGATCTGAAATTTGATGAGATATTTTTCAGTCTAACACGTCTCCTGATTAAAATTGGTAAATACGTGTAGCATGAATTACTACCGGTACAACGCAACTAAACTACAGTATTGCATCAACTGACTGAGTATTGAACACAAGATTTATATTAAAGGGACACAATAGGCAGCTCATATCAATGTGGTCACATTCACCACAGGTGGCGCTAGCAACTGACAACCTACAGATTTTGGCTCAAATGTTGATGTTTAGTGTATTTTACTTGCAATACATGTCAGAGTTGGATTCTCATGCCAACCAATCGGTGTAATGAGCACATCAAAATGCCTATGAGAAAGCTGCCTGTACAACAATGCAAACAAGAATTAAATCATACCCTTAACTTATAAACTCCCATGCACTTTCCATAAGTAAATACAAGGCTTTATGAGTGTATGAAGATTGTGAGCAAGGAAGTTACAGGACGGGCGATATAACATGATTATATTTCAGGAGGGCACACAGTGAGCAGAGGCAATGAAAGCAAGTTTTACCACAAAATATGGAGTTAACAACCCAGCCTACTCTGGAGGAAACTGACTTCACCACTACAGGACGCCAACTGTTTCACAAAGTGGGTCTGAAATATGAATAATTTCTGACTATAAAGGCACATTGTTATTAACTATATCTGACAAAATATAGCCTAGTAATGAACAGATTCTACTTCCAAGGATCAAACCAGAACATGTGACCAATCGCAGCAACTGTAACAAGACAACCATAGCAACCAATCACATTTCAGCTTTCAAATATTCACAACTATGTCACTAGAGGGAAGGTTATGATTGACAAGACTTGAATCGAAATAGCACCACTCTGGTGGTGGTGAGTCAAGGTGATGGTGGTAAGCGAATCACCACTACTCTCTGTTAAAATTGTGACCCGCTCTAGCAAAAATAGGCACTTGTCGCAAGTGATCATCATTGGTCATCAGTTTACTCAACTATTATCATTCCTGTCCAATGGTATTTGGAGGCCTGCAGAGACGTTCATTTCAGCTATTAGGGAGTTTAAGAAATCAAACGATAAACGTTAACTTTACAAAAACGTTATTTTTCATACATACTGCGAATTCACCAGATTATGTACAGTATTGCATTTTCGGTACCGGTACCGGTATAAAAAATATCGTTGTCGTAAAGTTAACATTTATCATTTGATTTCTGAAACTCGCTGTTGCGTCATAAGGCTGTTAACCCTTTCCTCTTCTGTGACAAGTACCTGATTTTCCTGGAGCGGGTCACAATTGGTCATGTTCCAACCAGAGACACTGCTAATTGAATTCACTTAAGAGCACCAATGATACATTCATGACACAGAATCAGAATATTGTTTTTACCCCATCACTTAGACAGATATGGCCAAAGCATTGAAGGCAGTTAAAGCTTTACACCCTGCAGGAGATGCGCCAAGTGAGAGGTTTGTTCACCACATAGTCATGATAGTGTACAGAATGAAGTGTGGCGCTGGAGTATTCAATGCTATGTAAATGGTACCCTTTTACAATAGTCTCCCAACCCTAGAGAGTTACCATACTGTGATTATCTTTTTGAAGTCTTTTTCAAATCCCGAATTCAATATTGACTTCAATCTCTTGATTCGAAATGTTACAATTACCGGTACTCTAAATTCACATCAGTGATGGTCAAAAACATGCAGTCGACAAAATCTCATGGTTTCATGAAAGTGACATCAAGAAATTTCACTGGCATAATTTCAAAACTGAACATTTCTGACTCCGGCAGTAGCACATTTTTATTCATGCTCGTGTCTATAGGCCCATTGCACAAATTGCAAAAATTCTCAGGCTTCCGTGGCACCTTCTCCAGTTTTGGCTGACTGGTAAATGAGAGACGCCCTGCTGCACTCAGCGATCGGCGAGAATGAGATGGCAGTGGGAGACTGGATTGATTGTGACGACTGCTACTTCTAGACGCGACGCCAGGTGAACATGGCAGTGATTTTGCCGGTGATGCCTTCACAGTTTTCCTTTCTGGACTCAGTACTGGAAGGCGACTCCTCCGGATTTCAGAATCTTTAGAGTTACTGGTAGCTGTAGCAGGGCGTTTCTTAACATTTTTATTTTGCGCTGCAGCATCTTTTGCCAGCATTCCACCAGCACCACCCGGAGCTTCAACCTTTTTATCCCGAGATCCAATATTCGCCTTCCTGACGGCGCCACCTTTTGGAACTTTAAACAAGACAGCATCACCAGGTGGTCGAGTCTTTGTGGGGGAGTGAACCTGCGGTTGGCGTAATTTTGATGGTTTTGAACGAGGAGTCGACTGAGCGATGGGATTCGCTGGCATCGATACATTCAAACTTCGGTCTGGTTCCTTCTGTTGCAGTGCAGCATCGAGAGATCTCCGCGCCTTACGTTTAGACCTCCCCTCAGCAGCTGATCCTACACTACTCACACCAGAGTCGCTGCTCGGGGAGCCATGTGTCTCTCCACCCACGGCACCACCTGCAGAATCCTGAGTTGATTTTTTTGCCTTTTTCCTCATTTCTCCCCCACTACTACCAGCCACCGCGGCATCCACTCTACTTGCTGGGACACTTCTGGTCGGTTTTGGACATGAAAAAGACTTTTTTGCAGCAGTTGGGCCACCACCAGAAGATTTATCTAGCTTTTTAGCTCCGGAATCAAAACTACGATTGACACCCCATCTTGCCCCACCAGCCTGAGTGCGACCTGGCTTTCTCACATTATCTACACTACGATTGAGAGTATCCTTGGCAGATGACAGGCGACTAGAGCCTTGGCTTGCATCCGTTTTCTTTTTTGTCAAAGTTGGTTGTGTCGCAGAACTTGAGGAGACTCTGGACTTAGTGGAAGAAGGCAGTGGTCTTTTCTCGCCGACCGCCCCACTCTGACCAGTTCTTGTTTTCGTCTGGGTTCCACTCGTACTTGGTTTCGCACCAGAACTGCTCGACGAGTGTGATTTCACCGTGGAAGGTTTCTTCGTAGGTTCTTGGCTGCTGGTGCCATCAGGTGGTTTCAACGACAGCTTAGACTTTGGCGGCACTCCTCTCGGTAGGTTGAAGGGGATGCCCCCATGTTTCTTCTGGGTGAATTTCTGAAATATATTAAAACAGCAATTACACCACTTGGACCAGAATAATTCCAATAAACGTTGTTTTTTTCTAAATCAAAACGGGAAAAACCGGAAGAGCAACCTTGTGAACTTGCTCACCTTGTTATCGCTGGAGAGTTTCGGTGGCGACCTTTTGGCCTTGTTGTCCCCAACACTGACGAATGAAGCACCTGAAATAATATCACTAAGATGATCAATGGGAGTCTTGTTTAATCCCCTCAGGACTGGAGGCAACTTCTGTAAGCAATCTTCGAGGTGTGTTTATGACTGTAGAAAAGGGGTGGTACCAAATATCTATCATTTTACCAAATCTGAGTCTTTTTATACAGTGTATAGAGGAATCCCACTGACGTCATCAAGTCATGTGACTGGACGTCAAAATGACGCAAACTGGCGTCAATAGGGTGCTACACGTGGATTGACGTTCCGCCTGACGCGACGAGACACGACACGAAATAACGTCATTGCGGCGATGACGTTATTTCGTATTCGCGTCATTGTGACGTTCCTTCAGGAAACACGTGGTCAATTTGACGGCCAACGCGGCCTTGATGACGTCACGTGGGAAACCTCTATAGATAAAGATAAATTAACTAAGACCATGCTACAGCCAAGCAGACCTGATACATGAATGATTAGTCCAAAAGCTCAGAGCATGCACAGAATAAGGAAACAGAAGAGAAGAAGAGTGATACAATGTTGTCATAATGTGTCGATGACACGCAGGCACCGTTTTTCTCAATAAATAAATAAATAAATAAATGTTGTCATTCATTCAAACTGAATGTTACTCTGATTATCAGTCACCGAACCGTGAAGCACTTCAGGCGATCACTTCTTTCACACTTCATTTCATCTTGTACAGAAGCTTCGAGGAGTCACTGGGGTCCATAACCAGTACATTCATTATGAATGACAACCATGCATGGTCATTCTAGAAAATGTATGGAAGAAAGGGATTCTAATTCTAGGAGATTCCAATAGAGAATGCATTTAACCATTTCCCTACCAGACTGGTATTCCGGTCTCTGACGTCATGACGTTGCCATGGCAAAAATATAATGCACTATCGTCGTCACGTGCAAAAATGCACATGTGACATCATGATGGCGTCATAACGATGCAATGTCTGGTACTGAAGTGATCAACAAAGTGATTTTCGAAGAACCCATAGAAAATACATGTATGGTAATTGGGTGGGAATTAGTCCATAACAGCAGCCAAATTGTGAGGCATCGAAATTAAAATCATCAGTTTACATACAGACCCAGCCATGGGGTGAAAGAATGGACCTACAGTAGTACAAGGCATTCGTCAGGATTTTCAAACATCTGGGGGAGTCATCAACATTCCGTCTATTCTACGGGTTTGCCATGCAGTTAGGTAGTATGTCACGTACATGTCCCAGCCCCAGTCAAAGACAAGATGCATAGATGGGGTGGGGAGGCAAGCTGTAACAGGGGTAAAATCACGAACCAGGTGATAAATATGATGGCTGCCTTGGAAGATGCTTTATGACGTATCTGGTCCCGGCTGCAAGAGAGATATCACAGGGGAGTCAGTCGATGTTTCGTGGACAGCCTTGGTACCTGGCATCATCTATAGAGAGCATGCAGGTGACGTCATCGCGTCATCTGATCAGTCCATCTGCCATATTGGACGGCAAATGACATCGACGTCGTTGACCCATGTGGTGCACTTTGTTGTTGGTGCAAGTAGAGTGGGTGTGACTTCAACCACGACGTGATCTACCGGTACATGTGGCAAACTTTGTCGTCGACGTCAGCATGGACCGCTGGTCAAAAGTGACGTCACAATGAGCCACCGCACACTCTCTATAGCGAGACTGAGAGATGTCACGGGAGTCAGTTGAAGTTTGGGGGACAGCCTTGGTACTGGCATCATCCACCTCACCAAAACTCTCTTGTCCACCTCCACTACTGGTTCTTCCATAATTGGGTGAGGGCAAGGATGAAGGTGTCACATGAATGAACTGACAGTGCTACATCAGTTCGGGAAAGTTCCGAATTTGGAAACGTTTCTGATTTTGGAAGCCCAGCGATTCCAATATTGGCAACGTTCCTTTTTTCGGAAGCGGTTTTCGATTCCGATATCGGAATCGGTGTAGGCCTATTTGCATGTTAGGCCTAATCGGGATATGAGAATCAAAAATCGGGAAGTGTTTTTTTCCATTAACAGATGGCAGCACCTGTGACCTTGTATTTCACGGCGTAAAATCTGAATTGCTGGCGTAAGTTGGCTGCAATCATCGATAATCATCAATTATCATCATCAAAAGCAGTGAAAAGCGTTGGTTGTGCCAGAATCTCTGGGCTTCCAAATTCAGAAACGTTCCCGATATTGGAATCGAAAATCGCTTCCAAAAAAAGAAACGTTTCCAAAGTCGGAAACGTTTCCAATTTTTGAACTTTCCCGAACTGACATGTGAACATCGATAAACAACAGATAGCTACCACCAACTTTTGTAAGATAAATCTATGAAATTGTGAGTGCACGTGTGTGTGGGTGTGAGAATAACAAACTAAATGTTTTGAAGAGTTGAAATACAGTAGGCCTCAACACAATGAAACAGATTGACAGACAATACAGTACTTTTAAGCTGTGATTCTTCAAGATTTTAGTCACAACTTGTCACCATAGCAACAACATGTTTCCATGACAACAGAAACCAACCATGACAACACCTTTCTCACCTTCTTTAATTGTCTTCTGTTCAATGGAAGGAAGTTGTTCAAATTCTGGCGTGAATTCCAAATACGAGATGTTGTTTTTAAGATTCTGCCGACATTTTTCTGTCAAATTTCGGATGAAAACTTTGAAGTCCTGAAAATGGTGAACTAGTTTTGCAAAAGCAAGCAAAATGGGAATGCTAGCAATCTAAAACTTAGAATCAAACGCTGATTAAAATTTCCCACTACCAGCAAAAAACAATAAGAGCGGGTCACATATTCAAAGGACAGCCGTACAACCAGCAAGAAAACTTACATCATTCCAGCCACAGTCTTCACTGTCAGCATGTTCACACAGTCTATAGGCCGACATGAAGGTCTTACAGGAGACAGTATGTGGCATCTCCTTAACGGTGGTGGTGATGACTTCTTCAAGGAAGTTCAAACTCCACGCCATGTTCTGAAAACAAATTCAGAGAAGATCTTGATACCGGTACACTGGTTTAGTTAGCACATACTAAAGTCACCAATCATAATGGAGACCAACAGGCCTAAACTGGTTCAGATCATCAACTAGGTTCAAAAACACAACTGCAAGTTCTCCACAACTCAATCAAAACCATTTCGGCTCCAATAATATTGACACAAGTTCTGGGAAACAGATGGAAACTGAGCTCACAAAGAATCTGTGAGCTAAATGTGAGCCGCTGTAGCAACAGCAGGCACTTGTCGCAAGTGATCATCATTGGTCATCAGTTTACTCAACTATTATCACTGCTGTCCACTACTATTGTCAACCTGCAGAGACATACTGCAAACCGTGAAATTTTCGCGTGCGTTTTATTTTCGCGCTCGAGGGTCAAAACGCGAACATAAATCACGCGAAAATCATTGGTTCTTGAGGTTTTATGAAGCTGAAGGGTTCCAATCGCGAAAAATTATTCTTCACGAATTCGTAGACCCCAAAAATCGCGAACATTTAGCACCGCGAAAATTTCACGGTTTACAGTACATTTCAGCTATTGTGTTGTGAGGCCGTTAACCCTTTCCTCTATTGCGAGACGCACCTACTTTTTCTGGAACGGCTCCTAAATGATACCCACCCTGCCTAAGTCACTAAATGACTGACTCTCTAAAACCTCAAACAAGTTGTTTTGTAAGTAGACTTTGCACGCCTCCATCAGTTGTTCTGTCAGGTGGTTGACAGAGTCGGCCCATTTCACCTGAGGGATGCTGCCTTTTAGTTTATCACAGTCAAAGATGATGTCTGTTACCGTGTCTTTGGTCTGAAATCAGCAAACACGATAATGCGAACAAAGAGATGTTTGAATTGAAAAGTTGTAAAATGTGTCCCAAGCTCAAGCTGGGGTTGAAAATGAAATTGCCTGCGATTCTGTATTAAGGTTTTTTCCATCAGGGCCGAAGTTATGGCATTATCGGCCCTGGTAAGTACGGAAGAGGCCATCTGTAACTTCTTATGTTCCTCACTTGGATGGGGTCTTTTACTTGCCCTTGTGAACGTGCATGGCACCACGGCTTACTGTCCCATGCAACAGACTGAAGAGCCAGGGATATTTGATCCCATGGTCCATGATTCGAACCCAGTACCCGCTGCTTGCTGAGCAGATGTGATAACCACTAGGCTATCAAAGCTCCCCGAGGCCATCCTAAAGGGATACCATCAGAGCGACCAGCACCAGTGGATGACGGCCCATCAAGACTCTCAGATCAGCAACGGTTTTCATGCTTGTAGCCACAGGGAGAGCCCATCAATTGGTCAGATAACATCCACTGATACAGCATCTCCTACCTTGTATATTTAAGACGAGATTCCACAATTAAACTTACCAGTTCAGTTGATATTGAACCACAACACTTGTCCAATATCTCCTTGGGAAGATCAGCAAACTGTTGTGTTGGCCACATCTTGACAAAATGCTTGTTACACCACCGTAATACCCTCTGAAAGACATCGTCCATGTTGTGGTGGTGTGACAGAAGGAGGGCATCGGATACTTTTGCTATGCATTCTGGGCAGGGCTGAAAATGAGGACAAAATTCAGGGTTATTTAAGTGGAATTGTGCTAACTACATTTATCTAACATAGCATGGTACCCGTCCTACGGACGGGTAGATGTGGCACAGGCAGAGTAGGGGGCCACAAAATCATGTCGACGTCACTGTAGAAAATCCCAAATGACGGGTGAATTTCTATTGATACCAATTACCTAAAGATTAGTTGCAGAAGGAAGTATTTTGCTGCCGGCTGGGATTTTCAGGTCGGATTTTCCTACTCGTGAACACCCCACGGAGGGCCCCAGCTGTCCTTGCAAGAAGCATGGTGATCCTAGGCCCGCCAAGGACATGGTCTGACCTTGTGACTTGTCTAAGGCATGGGCCAAACATTCCAAGAGCAGCGGTAAACATCATCATTCTGAAAACAGTCCAGTCTAGTGGCTGGTCTCTGAAACATGGGCTCTGGACTCAACATGGATAAGAGAGCTAAGATTTCAAAGTGGTGNCCACCCCCTAAAGCTGGGTACTCTGCAATCCCCACCCCTAATGGCTGGGTCATTTGAGACACGTTTTAAAGGGCTTTTTTGCAGGACACATGGACCACACTAGGCAGGGGAGGGCTTAAGGCGGGGGAAATTGTCATTTTATGTATTCCCGTGGGCTTTCTGCGGGGTTATGGGTGAAATAGGGGGGCTTATTTGACTCAGCGCGGGTCCCGCCGATGTGGCTCGAAAAACACCCCTTTACCCGCAATTTTTGGTACACTGATGTGCAACACACTTTATGGGGAGTGATCCCCCGGGACGATAACTTACTTGTGACCTTTGAACTCCTCATCACCGACCTGAATAACCACATCACCATTTTTTGAGTGGAGAAACAGTCGAAGCAAATCAAGACCAAGGCCAGATGCGGGAAGATACGGGACGTCGGGTGCGCCAACAAGATAGGCGGGGACGCTGACAAAACTAGGTAAACTTTCCTCAACCGGAGTGGGTGGGTAACTGGAGGAACTTCCACCAGGGGTCTCACTCGATGGACTCTGAATTTCACACGTGCCATCTGTCGAGCTGGTGCTGCTGTCTAAACCTTGGACGAGATCTGGAACTGGTTGACTCGGTGGTGTCCTGTCCTCGACCATCGTCGGCGTCATTTGTGGAGTATTGTCAGCTGATGAGGTTAAGTATCCAGCCGCCATTTCTGTAGCCAGGCTGAGGTCGTCTGTCATATAGATCAACCTGAAATGCACAGACGGAGTGATGTACATTCTAAACCACCTTGGTCACAGTGAGCCTTGTTTTCAATGGATAATGCATTAGCCTCGTTTTAATCACAGCGGACTTTTGTATCGCAACCAAACACACGTCCACCATTGACTGTGTTTCTCGTTTCGAGCATTCAGAGTGGCAGTGCAAAGAATGTTGGCAAGATGGACACTCATTGACCTATCCCAACCACGTTTTGTATCATTTCCGACCTAAACCCTCGGCGAAGCGCGTCGGGTTTAGGTCTGCATTTTGGCTCCACCCTTGCGGGTTTGGTGAGACGACCAATACCTCCAGTTCGGTATCATTTCATTAAGCCACATGTCTATCGGCGTGGCCTTCAAGATTTTGACCATACTCCTTTGTTAAGGACTGCTTTTTTTACCTGAAAAGTTCGCGTGCATCTGCCATGCCAACCTGTGAGAAGTTGACCACATCGTCATCTCCACCGAGATCTTGGAGAAGTAGTGGCATACGCTGCTCTACTATTAGACGGTGAACATAAAACTTCCCTTCTCGTGTTTGTATTGTGAGGTCTGCGCCAGGTGCGTGGAGGAACAAACTGGAAACAGAGAGACAGAGAGGGGGAGGAATGAAGAAATTGCTACATTTTAAAGCCCACTGGTCATACCAGTCAAGGTGTCTGAATAGAAAATCAAATGCCGCCATCTTGAATACATTCACTCACATCAGGAATTAACTGCCTAATAGTAAGAGCATATTTGCACAACTGCTGTTGCTTCGCTGCCTTCGAATAGCGGCATTTAGAACATAAAATATGAAATTTTCTATTTCTGAAATTGTGAATTTCTTGGGCTACGAAATTATTCTTAGTGTCATTTTTTACAGCTGCGACTGATTCTCTTTAAAACACATTCAAATCTAGAAGCTGCTTTCATGTTATTATCATCTTAATCTGTATTTTTAGGTTAGAGGGTCAGGTGAGGATAGAAGTTGGTGAATGCATAATGGGAGTTCATCCCCTTCCACCTATGTTTACAATTGTCAAATTTGACCCACTGAGAGTTACTGTGGCCTTATTAAAATATTCTCCATGAATTAACTTCAATACCGGCCAAAAGAGATGAAATCGCATAATTATATGGAACACCAGACCAATCAGAGAACAATTTATACCTATTGAGGTCATAGAGCAATATGTTAGACAGGTTTTATGGGTTTAACAACTCTAGTATCAGGTAAAATCTGTGGCCTTGTGAATACCGCTGCAGGCATACATGTAGTACTGTAGGTTAAAGTAACTGTGACTGCATGAGAAGGGAGAGATTTTCAGTCAAGTATCACTTCCTAGGTCACTAAAGTGTTGTCTATTTATGTCATCAAATTGCATAAATCAGAAGTATCCAACATGAGCGTCTCTTCCATAAACAAAACCTACAACCGTAAACTACCTCTGCCATGCTAGTAGAGTGAGTAGTTCATCACGCCGAAATAGGGACCAAGCATCTCATATGACTGTGTTTGATTTGAAGCCAGGATCAAGATGACAAAGACCAGAATAAACAATGTTGATACCAACCTATGCATGTCATCTTTCAGTTTCTTCATCGTCTTGATGCGGAGTTTCTCCCTCTCCTGCATGCACTTCTCCTGGAGGGTCATACTCAGACGCTTCACGCTCTCCGTGCGCGGCATCTTGAAGCGGTCAATTAATGCTAGAACTGGAAATTTGATTTGAAAATGAAGCACAAACAAAGGGCTGAGTAAAGTGATGACAGATGTGCCAGTATTTGTATAATATAATTTGTGTTAGATTTTTTCCGTCAGGCCAGAGCCATAGCATTATTGGCCCTGGTAAGTATGGAAGAAGCCATCTCAAGCTACTCATGTTCCTCACTTGGATGGGGTCTTTTACTTGCTCTTAAAGGCACACAGTACAAGGGATTCAAACCCGGGACCTGCCACTTGCTAAGCGGAGTGATAACCACTAGGCTATCAAGGCTCCTCACAGAATGTAGCAGTTAGTAGTTGAACAGGTGCCTGGGGAAGTCAGCAACCAAACTGAATATAAACAGACACAATGTTTGGGCCTACTACTACAGTAGGCCTATTTTCTATGAAAGCACAGAAGACATGACACTCATTGTCAGGCTCAGAGACAAGAGTAAGCCACTATTTTCAAACTTCACATCACTGTCAAACCTACAGATATGTAAACAGTCAAAAATGTCAAAAGTTGACAAAATAAAAATTGCAATCAAAAAGTGGAGAAATCTGGGAAGAAGTGTAAAATACCTCTCTTCCATTTTGAAACACTACTTGGCTTAAAAGTCTTCATTTTGAATTTACTTTGGAATGACCTCAAAATCAAACAATGACAATTCAAGAAATCCTGCTTATAACTTGAATGACCTCATTCACAACAATCACACGCTGGCTCAGGACACATGGCTCATGCTNACAAATGGCTTCATTCATTCTGAATTTTTGTTGGCCTACGGTACGCAGCTCGCAGGCAGGCTGCAATTCATGAATTCGGCTAATACCCATCGCCATTTCACTACACGCACTCACAAAATCCCTGTTTTACAACCTAATATCGCTATACACATACATCCCCCCCACACCACACACACATGGCACCATTATCAATCGGGGCATCCTGCAGATGGACTGCTAGAAGCAGGCCATCTGCAGGATGCCCATATAACAGCCTAACACAACATTAACACTTCCCTTCTTCTACTTCCAGAATGCTAGCATCCCTTCAACTCTTCATCCTACAAAAATAATACATTTACTTCCCCCAACCCCACTATCTAGTACCGGTACTTAATATGTAATCACAACAAATCACCCTCATAGACCTACCTATACCCTACACCCCACTTTACTTCATCACATTACCACTATTCATTCAGTTATCAAATTCCACTACCACAACACTGACACCTCTGCATCTCGGCTTCAACATCCTACCAATCTTCTACAAATCTAGTTCATCTTTCACTTTACTGGTATTGTATGAGAAAATGAACTAACACAGAGAGAGGGATTATATGTATTCATTCATAAAATGTGTATTTGATTCCTCATTTACAAATGTCCTTGGTAAATGACTCCACAAAGGTACCACCTGTATTAACACTGACATAGTCTATTAAAGAGTAAATTTAAAGAATCTTTCAACATCGGGAAGTTGGTCTCCTGTTTGTTTAATGTACAGAAACACAAGTCTGGGATCCACAGTCTGTTACCATAGCAACACAGGCATTGTGGGAACAAAATATTGAGAATAATGTATTCTAAACAGAAATGCCCAAAATATCCATGACAGCATATTTGAAAACTTCAATATCATACGTTTTGTATTCCTGCTGAATATTTCATTAAATGGATGATTTTGAAGGTCACGTAAGCCCTGTTACTATGGTAACGCACCCTGTGAATACCAATATTGAATGTAGCGTTATATTTACCATAAGGTTAATTTTTTTGTAACAGAAAATATTACTTATTTCCTTCCCTCAGTTTCCACGGAATCAATGAATTTACAATGCCATCAGCTGATTATCATTTACATAATTATTTCAAATTCACAAACTGCATAACGCAATCACAAAAATAACATACCTTTTACCCTTCAAGCGCCACCTTTAGGCTTCCTGTATAACCAACATCAAAATTGTTGTCAGGCTCAAAAAATGTACAAACGATATAATACAAATGGCTATACAAAAAGCCTATGATGGCGATTTAACTTTTCACGAAATCTTACCCGAGAAAACCAAATTTGTAATCGTATTTAACCAGAAATACAAATCTACCCGTTGGAAGAAACAGTGCCACCTATAATCAGTGGCAAGACTAGATTAAACATTTATCCCTGGATTATCGGAGTGTAACCTGAATTGATTGCAGTGATAATCCTTGATTATGCGAGAGCAAATACTTGACCGACTCCCAGACCCCCCCCCCCC
>NMRB01001728.1:33853-45964 GCA_002633025.1 Notospermus geniculatus | reverse complement strand
CCAGGAAAATGCGTCTAAAAGCACATAAATTGTCAAATTTTTCTGGGGGGGGGGGCGCCCAGACCCTCTTTGGCCATCGCGCTCTCGGTGACCGTGCTCACCACCTCCGTCGAGCTACGCCCCCCCCCCTTCTGTCAACCCTGGATCCGACCCTGAGAGTCTATGACTTACTGCGATTTTGGTGTATCTGTTTAGGTTGCGTGGTAGGCCTATACCACATTTCACACCCCACTGCATGCAAGTCCTACGACATTCCACCTGTGGCGGATCGCAGTGCCTTAGTTTTCCGCTGTGATGAATGAATATCTCTACATCATTATACAGTTCTTTGTTCAGTTCTCGAAATAGCATTCTCTCTCAATATTACATGTCGATAATCATTACTTGTCTCTGAGCCGTTGTACCGTGATATGGTGTGCATTGTTGATTACCTTAAATGTAAATAAAAATCCGTGAAAACATTATTACTGCGATGGTATGTCGATAATCCTGTTTACAGAGCGCATACTTTGTCAGCACGTCTTGAATAGTTTGGCAATCCGAATGGAGATTTAGAAGTTTAGGTGTCTGTTCCAAATTCATGTGATAGGTGTAGTTCCATTTCTTATCATTTTCGTGAAATATTCGTGATATCTTTTTGAAAGCTTCGTGTTTTGACCGCCAGAAGGCCTATGCTCAAAAAGGATGTAATACGAGGTGTTCCGGAAAATTATAACTCTAAGGGCTGGTTCATACTTGCCCGCGGAACGTCAAGCGCATGAAACTGATCGCAGGTTTCCAAGACGTGAATGTGCACGCACATTGAAATCGATCATAGTCGGCGTAAAATCCGGACGGAGTATGAACCAGCCCTAAGGCTTAGCGCACATGTCCGACAAAACTCGATCCGTTAGGGGTGTTTTTAAAGTCGACTGACCCAACGCTGTCGACTCGTCATTCAGCCAGGACAGTCGATTTTAACAGACACCCCTAACGCATTAAGTTTTGTCGGACATGTGCGCTAAGCTTAAAGCTGCGTTTACCAGACATCCGGAATGCGGTATACGGCATGTACGGGAAGCGGAAGCGATATGTTGTATGCGAAGATGCATAGCATATACCGCTTTCGCATTTCGCATTCCGGGTGTCCGGTAAGATGTAGTTCATGCTTCGACGCACGACCATCGGCGATCGTCGCGCGATCAAAATCTGGACGCCGGCTTCGCGGAGCTGATTCATAGTCCATCGTACTTCAGCGACGGCAACGCGTTATGAAATGACTCAAGTAATTACAGTCTCGAGATTGGACACTGACCAAATCGCGCGACGGGGTCGGCGTCGAACGCCGCATGAGATCGCGCGATCGCTCGCCGATGGTAGTGCGTCGAAGTATGAATTAGGCTTTAACGTAGGCCTACTTCCGTCAGGAGTATGGCTCCAATGAGGAAATCGTTTTCTCAAACGTGACGAAAGGAATTCAAACGGAGTGTGTTTGCAGCAGACTTCCTACCTGAATATGATCGTTAATAGACAGGATTAGCACCTTTCCGACTCCGACTCCGACTACAACTATACGAGAACGAATTGCAGTCCGCTGTCGTCATCCTTGATAAAAACGATTTGATAGACGTTTGCAAATCGTAAAATGCCATAACTTTGTGGCAGAATAATTTTGACTCGTAATCGGAAGTGCACCTAAATCGCAAATATCATAGTCGTATTTCAAGTCGTAACGACTAGGATTACGAGTTCAATATTCATAATTTATACGTATTTCCGATTTATAAGGCCAAATTTTTCTGCCTTCAATATATGGTGTTTGATGAATTGAAAACGTCTACCAACTCGTTTTAATCAAGGATGTCCACAGCGGACTGCAATTCGTTCTCGTAGTTGAAGTCGAAGTCGGAGTCGGAAAGGTGCTAAATCCTGTCTATTATTGAGACAACCTGTCTTCCCCTTGAGGCCCTCGGAACCTATTTTACGCCTGTTCCTTTTCATTCCAGATTTTGCGTAATCATGTTATGGTCCGTGTAGGCGGTGGATGGGATACCTTTGGAAACTACCTTAACAAACACGATCCTTGTAGAGAATGCAAAAACCAACGAATCCTAGGTAAGAAACTGTTCACCTGTATGACTACCGCTATCAAAAATGTTGTGACTGATCAAAACATCTTGTGGGCTACTTACATCATGCTGATAAAAATGCTTTTTGGTGCATTTTGGAGGCGAGTTGTCCTAGGGGTGAGTTGTCCTGGGGGTGAATTGTCCTAGTGGCAAGTTGTCCTTGTGGGAGTTGTCCGGGGGCAAGTTGTCCGGGTGCCAGTTGTCCGGGGCAAATTGTCCTAGGGGCGAATTGTCCTGTTACCATTTTAAAGCAGCCCGGTATTGCCACTTTTCTCGACAACCGGCGCCACTCTCCAGCCCAAGGGACTGACTACGTTTCGACGAATGACACTGCGTACATTTTGTAATGGATTTTTGTAGTTCGTCTTGCTGCCGGTAGGTGGCTCTCTCTACGTCGGCAATCAAATTAGCCATTAGAGATCGCATACCGTGCTCCTTTAATAGAGCCGTCCTCTATATGCCAGCTAGTTTGGTTGCCAAACCCACCGCCAGGGCTAAAAGGGTTCGGTACTGGCTGTCCATCGGCACCAAGATTTCTGGTATCTGACGTCACGAGAGAAGCTCCAACCCAAACCGTTGTCATGTGATCAGTAGATAAAATGGCGGACAT
This sequence comes from Notospermus geniculatus, assembly GCA_002633025.1. Taxonomy (NCBI): domain Eukaryota; kingdom Metazoa; phylum Nemertea; class Pilidiophora; order Heteronemertea; family Lineidae; genus Notospermus; species Notospermus geniculatus. Next base: position 43,246 of record NMRB01001728.1, on the reverse strand, counting down.
GCGACATCAACATGTCAGAGTTGAGCAAAGAATTTTTATGCGAATTCGAATTAATTTAGAATTTCTTTACTTTCAAAGAGGGCTTCTGCCCAGATAAACTGTTCACGCGATGTGTTCTAGAGCTATCTAAAGCNGACGAATGCTGGCCGCCCTAAAATCACATTTCGTGTTCAATAATACAAGAACTGGTCGACTAATATGCTACAAATCGCGTGAAATCGAAGGGGGATGTCCGCTCCGACCACCATCATGATCCGGGGTGTGATACGCGTTCCGTATCATCCCACTGATATGATACGCCCTCTGTGAACTAATCAGCTTTGATATAAGGGGCTTTGCGAGGCCTTTTGGCTCGCTTCCTGGAAAGACGCGGCCGTCTCACTCCGCTGGGCTCACTCCATCAACATTCGCGCATTAATACAAAAACAACAGTGCTCTGACATGACGGATATGCATGCGGTGATACAAGTGGCATCGATGGGGTATTTTTGTCATTTTTTGCGCTTCTTGTGGTATATGATAAATATAAAACCACACTCGTGAGATTTCCGAGGTAGCAGAACACACTCGTGATGATCGTTTGCCCGGAACCCCCTCGACCTTCGGTCTCGGGGGTTCCTGGCAAAAGATCACCACTCGTGTGTTCTGCTACCTCGGAAATCCCACTCGTGTGGTTTTATGATTTTATACATCCCTCACTACAAGTGTCCACACTGGCCGGTGTAACATCTGCCAGTGTTCCCCACCTGTGAGTGTTTCCCTCCTATTGTGTGACGGAATAAGCGGCGACTTGACACTAGGAGACACAGAGAGAAACATGTCAATCTATCTGCCAGCGTTTCCCAAACAATAAGGGGACACACTCACCCACAGAAACACTGGAAATTATAACACTTGTCGCGGATTTAAACTACCTATTCAGAATCCAAAGGCAGGCAGCGTGCCACCTTTGGACACTCGAGCGAGGGAGTATAAAGTATGGCACACTGATAAGGCCCGGCTCTTCTACAGATACATGTAACCACTTTTTGCCACATATTTCCTTCCATCATGGTTTCCATCAGTACCGGTACATGTAAAGCTGCGTTTACCAGACATCCGGAATGCGGTATACGGAAGCGATATGTTGTATGCGAAAATGCATAGCATATACCGCTTCCGCATTCCGGGTGTCCGGCAAGCGCAGCTTAACTCCCGATTTATTGAATGGACGGATTGATACGGCTCACCCACTCATTCTTCCGAATATTTAAAGATATCATGAAATACGGTACTGTGCTCCACTTAAGACATTCCGTAATTGGCTGTTAGAAGCAAGAGGAAAACGGAATACTTCATCATACAGGGTGTATCAGAAAAAATTAGACTCGAAAAAATCATCATAAAATGAACATAGAGGGGAGTTTTGAAAAACTGGCTACATAAGTTTGTACAGGGTATGATTCTGCATCGAATGATACCAGTATCGTTGTTTACACTTCACGTTTCAATGAGCAGGGACAGTTTGAATTTTGAAAAATTGAAGTCCTTTGCGCACGGGCATTGGATCTGTCAACGTCCATGAAAGAGAAAAGAGGCATTCTCATTCATTACACCTGGTCCGATCGGGAATTGAACTCGGGACGTCAGAGCTGGCAGGCACCGATGTTTCCATTATTTCCACTCTGACAGATGTTACTTCATCATACAGAGCAAATACTAGTATGTGACCCTCCACCACAAAACCACACGGAAGTCGCTCCGAAGTTGGCAAGCTGGGACTGAAATGTCTGTCAATTTCAGAATTGTCTGTCTGTTGTGAAGTCTGAGTGATTCCTTTTCTTTCCTTGTTTCCTGGTGTCATCTCAGTACGTTTTGGGTCATTTTCCGTGCGACTTCCGAATGGTTTTGTGGTGGAGGGTTACATTATGACATTCTTTTGCAATTTGTTGTAGCTTTTTCTTAAATTCTGCCTAGATTTCCTGGACTTAATGCTTAGTTCCCGTGCAAAGTTTATTCCATGTATAAGCTCCGAAATCGGCGCATTTTAACACTATTCCTTCTTCTCACCAGCCAAAGGTAACACTGCAAGCGGCACTTCACCATTTTCAAACAAGAGAAGAGGGAGCGCTCCACCCCAGTCACTGAGCGTATTCAAACCCAAAGAATCCCCGAGGTAGGTTTACCACCTTATTTTGCATATCCAGCCCCTGACTTTTACATACGGTAGGCCTACGGTAGACCTACTCGTTAAGAATACTTCTGAACCAAACATGCAGAAGTGTATTTCACGTCATGTGCATGAACCACATCTTGACGTACAACGCTTCGATGCTTGGATACACGTTGGGGTTAGGTTTGTAATAATAGCGGGTTTACGCAAAGCCCCCGAAACGAACGCGAATGCCAATCCCAAAGTTCGATGTCGCGAAGAGAGCAGCGAACAATAGGATAGACGTTCGCGTCCGCGTTTTGGGGGCTTTGCGAAAACTCCCTAGTGTGACCATGCAAAATAACGCAGAATCAGTGGCCTTAACTGTGCAGGGTTTTCCTTACCGACATGTACAATGTAGTTAGTTTAAAAGTGCATGTACTGTCCCTGGTCAAATACATGTTTTGGCGTGTCGTGAGTTCTTCTCCATATTGAGGTCCAGTCGTCAGTATGAATTCTGAGGATATTTTGTTTCTTCATCTCATTATAGACAACCAGAGGTATCATCCAGTCGCCTGCAGAAGCTCAGCCAAAGTTCAGAGGATATACTCTCATGCGAATCAGGGTCTTCAACTCCTCGGTCCAAATCGGGAACGCTAAAATCAAGCGACCTCACTGGCAGTTTGAAGTCTACTCGAACGCCATCTTTTAGAAAACCGACCAGTTCGAAATCGTCGGATCAAATCTGCAAAGATCGTTTTACATCGCCCGCTTCTTCGGCTGTAAGAAAAAGTCGAGAATCGTCTATACCAGCAAGTTCCAATGTTAGGAGACGCCTTTCCATGGAAAATGTGAACAGATCTTCTTCGTCTTCTGTTAGTGCGGATTCCTCTCCTGCCTTAACTCGAAAAAAGAGGTCCGGGTCATCTGCATCTATCGAGTTAAGTGAAAATTATAGTAATCTCCAATTGAAAACTGATCAGCTTCAAAGCAGGCTTCGGGAATTAGAGCAAAAGAAGCAAGGGCGAGGTAGCTCGAATTCCATATCGTCAGATTTTTCGCGTTATCAACCAAGGAGCACGACGCCAGGTCCTGAGACGCCAAGACAGCGCAAGTTCAGCGAAGGTGATATGTCAACACGACTAGCGAGACGTCCTACAACCCCAACTGGTGAGATGTACCGCCGAGAATCGTCGATGACGCCGGGTTCGGAGAAAAAAGAGTGTACCACCTCGGGGCCAGAGTCGAGGATTGGTAGAAGGTCGACGACACCAGCCCGAGAAACAAAACGCAGTACATTCCAGGCATCGGAAGGTAGACGGTGTACAACACCAGGGCCAGAGAGCAGACAGCGCACCACAACAGGGCCAGACAGTAGACGATGTACAACACCAGGACCAGACAGTAGACGATCTACAACACCAGGACCAGAGAGTAGACGGTGTACAACACCAGGACCAGAAAGCAGATATTCAAACATCGAGCGCCGACCAACTACACCTCAACCACAACGACGACAGACCTCAGAACATTCCAAAGGCAGAAGAGCTGCCACGTCACAACCTGGCACACCGCTGACATATCGCCGAGCTCAACCCATGACTTCTCAGGAGAGCAAAATGAACAGATCTAGCTCATTTAGAACTGGTAAAGAACTTCGTAGTAATAGCCTATCATATGGAATCACGCAGGAATCAGGCAAGCGAAATACAACAGCGGATCAGAAGTCCTCCGTGGCCAGGCGTCGGACTGGTAGTTTGAACAATATAGATCTTGGTAAACTAAGTGTAAATTATGATGAAATAGAAGATATAGGAGGAAATGAACAGCTGTATTTAGAAATGGAAAAATTATTCGTGGAGTATAAGGAGCAGGAGCAGGCGAAGTCGGCCGTCGAAGATGAACTGGATCGCCGAGTCCGAGAGAAAATCATGCCGGACGTGGAGAAGTACAAAGAAAAACAGGCTCGGAAGATGTCGGACAGAGATCAAAAACGAGACAGGACGAGTTCTTCCAACCAGCCTACGTCTCTCTCAACTCCGCGATCAGAACATCGGCGGGCATCAGTAGATTCTTTAACAAATGATACAGTGGTGCCAAAAAACGGACTACGCTCCTCTTCAGCAGTAAACTCCCAGTGCCAAACCTCAAGTTCTAAAATAAATGGCTCGGTGTCGAAGCCGTTAGAACCGCGCGAAAGAGCGTCAACTGGGAGAACTCCTAGCACTGCAGTTGTGCCACCATTCTCCTACAGTGGAAATGGTGGTAATATCGTAAACAATGAGATAGGAACAAAACCACCCAATGCTGAAGAGGAGCCAAGTCCTGAAAATCGCATGAAAAAGACGCGTAGTGATGTCGAGCAAGAGCTCGAACGGAGGATTAAAGCTAAACTTCAAGAAAGTAAAAAGACTCCTGAACAAAATGGTCGCTCACGTACGCCATCGCATGGCAAACCCACAGAACGTGGGCGAACGCCAGAGCGTGGTCGACCTCCTGAAAGGGTTCCGACTCCTGAGCGTGGGCGAACCGCTGTTAGAGGTACGACTCCTGGGCAGGGGTGGACTCCTGTGAGAGGTACGACTCCCGAGCGTGGAAGGGCACCTGGCACGTCCCGGGAGAGAACGCCAAGCCAAGGTACTGTTTCAGAAAGGGGAAAGACTCAAAATCGGGTAAAAGTATCTGACCGGGCGAGGCAGTTTGACAAAAATGCTTACATTGAACAAGTCTGTGCCACCAACGGTAATGCTGACAATGAAGAGGACATTATGTCTGACAGTAGTCCTGGCAATGAACGGCTCAATTCGCATGAACGTGGCATCATGAATGGAAGGGAAAGCCCATCTCCACACAGCGCACGAAGCCGAGCAGCAGATTCAAAGCGGAACAAATCCGAAGTGACATCCGATAGGACCATTAGGTCGAAATCTGTCAACCCCGTAGCAAGGCCGAGTACACCCGATCCAGTCACAGCGAAAAAGTCCGAGGCCATAACTCGTCAACGGCGTTGTCAAACCCCTGATCCTTTCTCTCGATCTCGTAAAACTGACACCGATAGATCACGTCCGCAGGTGCGGTCAAAAACGCCCGATCCTTCCTTCAGGCGGCGACTAAATAGCACCGGAAGTAGTGACCGGCAGTCGTCTGGCGCCAACTCGAATACGAATCTCTCTTCTTCTCACGATAGTTTATATATGTTAAGTGATTCATCGGACCCGTTCCGATTTGGGAGCATGGAAAACCTGGCTAAGCCCAGGAGGGACGATAGAGATGGTGCACCAACGAAAATTCCTGTACCTGTGACAATGCATAAGTCGGCGACGTGTGCAGATTTTCAGCGTAGTGGTTCACAGATGAGTCTCGCCTCTACCGACTGTGATGATGACTTCGAGGTGGACTCGATAACGAAAAGTTCCGATTTTGTCCGAAAGCATCGAGCTTCGGCCCCGGATGTGCAACGGTTAAAGATGCAGTCTCCGCTAATCACTGGCCGGTCCACCATTGTAAACAAGAAACTTCCATCTCCTACCAAAGAGAAGAAGATTGATGGTGTTAAAGCGGTTACAGCTATTCATTTCGTATGAAGATCACCAATCAAACCAAATTGAATCTGGGAAGACTGTAAATCTACCACCCGCCGCAAAAAAAACTATTTACAAACTAACCGTCGTTGAGTGAGAAAGGGCATTTAAAAACCCATAGCACATTGTCATGGTCATCAGTTGCATAGGCCTACCCTGAAACGACCATTAAAGCTAGGAATCCACCATTGATTTTCAAGCTGATTTTGCGTTGCGACTTCCTTTGCAACTGGTTTGCGTTGCAACTGGGCACTCGATCGCCGTAGTGGACTCGCTAAACGTGATTTCCACCAACGGCGAAGATGTGGTCAATTTCAGTCGGCAATTGGTCGGCGATTGTTATCACTTCCTTGCGATCGTATTCAATCACAGGTACATGTAGCAGGTTGCAAAGCAAGCTGCAACGCAGAAAATCAGCAGTGGATTCCCAGCTTCAAGGACCACGGTATGCGATCTCCAATGGGTAATGTGAGTGCAGACGTAGAGGGAGCCACCTAGCAGCAGCAACACAAACTACAAAAATCCATTACAAAACCGTACGTAGTAAATCGGGTCAATTCGCTGACAACATGGGAGTCCCTTGCATTGGAGAGTGGCGCGGTGGCGCCGGCTGTCGAGAAAAAGGGGCAATGCCGTGGTCCTTTAACAAACTCGAGAGGGTCACCAGTTGAAAGGAACGGATATCAGGACGCTTTATGACGTTCTAGAAGGCACTGTAACCATTCTACTGTTGCGACAGTTCTTTGACATGACGGGGCACTCCTTGGGAACATACCTGTCCTTCTTTGCCGAAAAAAAGTTCTTTTTGCAAGAAAAACAGTGTGTCATAAAAAGGGAATGAGAAGTTGGCAAGCGAAGCATCATTCCGGGTGTTTGATACCGTTCGGTCAGAAATGAGTTGTGTCCATTCAGTGTGCCTGCGATATGTTGTAAATCTATTGTATAAGGTAGCAAGTCATGCCGCCGGTTTGTGTGTGGACCCATCAGTGGATAACTTTATGATGTTTGTGTCTGATGCATTACACCAGTTTTAAAGTCATCCACTGGACCTTCGCCCTCCTAACGTCCGCTGTAGAATTGTCGTGCGTGTGTTGTTGATGGTAGGGCACCACGACAAGGGCATTTACTTTAAAGTCAAAGCTTCATACCCAATTTCCTTATTCTGTGCAGAAAGTATATGTATCCAGGAAAAAAACGCTTTTTACGTGAAGAAAAACTGTTGAGTAATAAGGGAGATACAGCCCGTTGAAGTTACTGATTTTGTACCATGTGGAGACAAATGTTCTTGTGTGATGACGTCATCTCAGGAAAACACAGACTTGACAGTTAACGGATTCGTGAATTTCTTATTTGTCATCGAGTTTACCAAGTTTATCATAATCGTATTCTGGACCCTCTCACAAAAACATAATTCTGGTATGTTCTGTATTTCAGGAATTATTCAAAAATGAATTATCTCGATCATTCCCTGAGATGACGTCATCAGGCATCATTAAGCATAAAAGATAATGAGCCAAGTTTTGGCCACTTCGTTTTTCAAAGAACAAACTTCAAACGTTCGTAACTTCCTTAATTCTGAATATTTTTGAAATGCGTGAAAAGCATGTTATTTTGCCTATACGTGTACACTGTGTAAATGAGCCAGCCGGACGCGAGGAGGACGGAAGTCCAGCATTTTGTGCCTTATGCTTCAGCCTGTAAGATATTGTTCTTTGATGACGCTATTGTTGAGCAATGGAGGTTTGTGGGTTGCACGTATTAGTGTTGCCGTGGTTGGTTATGTACTTCGAAAAGTAATTTTTTCTTCTTTTTTTTCGTTGAGATTGTTTGTTTCATCGAAGATGCATAATTATTCTTGGTTTAAGTTTGTATGATTGAGATTAAATTGAGGGCATTTCGAATAAAACACTAACCAAATAATATTCTGACTATAAGAGAGATCTCAGCCAGCCTATGAACGGCTATATATTAATTGAAAAATTCATTATGGCATGAAAAGTTAATTACTAGACTAACCACTCTACTCTACGACATGGGATGTTTAGCGAATTCGTATAGAAAATTGAGATAAGTTAGACCTTAGATTGAAAAAGCCGACGTCGGACTTTTGATATGGAACAGACCGATATCATGCAGACTGTGACAAGTCAACGTCGGAGCGAACAGATCGACATCAGATTCAGATTGAACAGACCGCCATCACCAAGCGGATAGTTCAGGGCCGACAGAAAGTCCGATAGTGCTTTCCGGTGTCTATCGGCGGTTTAGTTAATGGGAAAATGCGTTTGCCGATAGCCGCCGGTAGCACTATCGGACTTTCTGTGCGGTCGGCCCAAATCGATAGCCTTACAGACCGATCTTTCAGATTCACTGACCGATGGCTTTCAGATTGAACTGATGTTTTCAGTACCGGTATACAACATATCGACGTTATATATTCCGATTCAACCACTCCAACATGGCGTCCAAGGGGATCAAAATCATGATCATGTATGAATTCAGTATCACGCTCAATCAATCGATTACTTCCATCTATGATATCAATGATCAAACCTTATGAATTTTTGATATGAATGCATGTACTTATACTCGAATGCACTCCATCAGCCATGGCTGTATTCGACTCCCTGTTCTCAACTGCACCCGAACAGGCCAAGAACAAGGAACATCTCGAATAGGAAAGTGTCTGTTACTATGGTTTCATTTCCGGCGTCAATACGGCGGCCTAAAAACCCCAAAGTTTTTCAAGAATACTTCAGTTTAGAATAAGGATATGTATGTCCTTCATGTCATTTTTGCTTGATCCTAAACCTCGAATAATTACACTATGATCTCACAGAAAATTTTTAATATCTTATAAAATTGCCGCCGGTGTCCGCCATCTTTGTTCTCGACTCTTCCCGTTCGCATCACCGACCGAGGAACACGTTCCCGAACGCGTTCTCGGCTGTTCGACTCATTCGAGAACACCGTTCTCTGCACCAGAACACACAAGAACGGGAGTCGAATACAGCCCACGATGAGCTGTTTCAGTTTTCTTTTACATCTTTCTCAAGATACCCCGTTAGTCTTTTTTATTGTTGAGTATAAAGTTGTTAACGTTTCAGTCACAGTTTCAAAATCGCAATCACCGCGGACATTAAGATCCGTTAGTTTTGTACAATGTAGTACACTCTGTACATGTAAGTGTGTGTTATGTAGACAGAGTTGCGTTCCTTCACCAGAACCATAAATTTCTTCACGACGACGCGATTGTCATAGTATTCATAATTAAGACCGCCCCACCCCAATGGGGCGGTCTTCCTTGTTTTCACTGAAGTTTCTCTCAATCTCTCTCCATCCAATCTGGTGCATTCCGCAGGATAACTGACGAAATTCAACATGTTTCGCGGCGAAACTGTCAGGAATGGTTCTTATGCGTATCACACAGAAGCCTATTAATTCTTGGGGTGATTTGACCACAATAAACAGTAAAATTTCGATAAAATTTGTTGCCTTATACTGTTCGCATAGCCGGTTCGCACGGCGCTCATCAACATAAAAATCTCATGACGAACTGCATGGCTGCGTCAGGTAACCGGGTAACTAAACCACTGGCGAACGGGCCACTCTCCAACGTACAGGCCAGACAACTTCGCCGCACAAGTGCCGCAACCCACAACACGGTACGACATACTTTCC
>NMRB01001728.1:0-30203 GCA_002633025.1 Notospermus geniculatus | reverse complement strand
GCAGCAGGAGTTATGCCACAACATGTACTAGTGTGTTCGAATATGACCTATATTTGTTGTACAGTTTGATTATGAACAAAATAAAACATTCTGGCTTTCAATTAAATGTGCATCTTACTGAGCTTTCTAATTCTAATTTTTAAAACATTGTGGCTTTTTGTAATTCTAATGTTACACATCCATGACACCTTGATCCTCTTTATAACCTTGCCCATCGACCGAACTTTCTACATTGCCACTCAGTAATTCTCGATCAATCAACTTTGCCTAATTTCTAAGGGCGGTCTTCAAATTGGCTGACAAGCCAATTTCTAGTTTCATCCGGTGTTCTTGCACATGTACAGAATATGTTAAAGACGTTTTGGTTCCCGAAGCCGCTGCTAGGGCTAGAATGCTTCGGTATTGGCTGCCATCTTTGCGACATAAAGGTTGTCGCGGATCTATTTATAGATCATCATGTTACATCACGGGTTATTTTTAGAATGGGGATGCCCGTTGCCACGTGAATGCTAAATGTCATCGAACATGCCATATCGCGCGGAATGGCAAAAACGAGGAAGTTTCTTGATGAGAATGTTTGTATGTGTTGCAGATCTATAACAAAAGCCCGAGATCATCGTCGTTTTATTTGACCGGGGTAGAATGAAATTTTACGGGAAAATGGAATCCTAAAATGACGTCTGTAACAAAATGGCTGCCAACACCGAAGCCTTCTAGCCCTAGCGGCGGCTTCTGGAAGCAAAATGATGTTAAAGATATGTCATGTTAAAATAGGTCGAACAGGCGCTCGATGCGGAAATAGCTTTCATTGATGTGTTTCGTGTTGATGTCTGGACTCGTATTATGATTGTCGAATAGGTTCAGATAGAGTGTTTCCTAATATATCTCGCTCAAAACAACTTCATTGTGTTTCCACTCTGTTGTCTACATCCAGCAAACCTTTCTTGTGTTTTATCCATTCGGAACTTCCGAAGGCAACTGCTCGGCAATTTCCGTAGACACTCGCATTTCCCCTCGGACACAATTCCAAGGCAGCCATCTTGAACGCGCAACGATTGCTGCCCGTTTGTGAGAGTTCAGATGCGGTTCGCCTCATCACATCAGCAGCACCCTGCGCATGAACGAAATAGGTCACACAAAAACGTTGCGTTATTGATCAATAATTGGCAGATTGGGTGAGATACCGGTACGTTTATATATAATATGCCTCAACTTATCCAACAAATAAGGTTGAACATCTTAACAGGCCAAAATTCGGCCAAAATAGTCCCACGGTCGGTCACGTGGGTTTGTTGATAAACAATATGGCTGCCTTGGACTTGTGTCCGAGGTGACTAAGCAGTTCGCCTCAGGTCGTTCCGAATGAAGTTTTATCATGACGTAAATCTTGAATTCCATCATCAAAAGGAATGAACCATCAAGTCAAACTAAAAGGTTTCATTATTCTACAAATACATGTACTAAGTATATTCCTCGGTGATTCCAACTGATTTCATTTCTGACTGTTTTTAGAGGGGCACTGTATTCATCCCCTTTCCTGCGTTAAAGGGACTAGGAAAAAATTTTCAAGCTTCGGTTATTACAAAATGCTAGTCTTTCATGATAAATTCCCACCGTCAATTCACTTTTCAATCAAGTGTTTATTACTGGCACGCAGACAAATCAGTCATCACCACACCATGGAGAATTCACCACGTCACTGGGAACCTCTCGCTGTATGTTTTGTATGGAGCGAGCTTGTACTCTATTATGTTGATTAGGTTCCCAGTGACGTGGTGAATGCTCCATGGTGTGGTGATAACTGATTTGTCTAGGTGCCAGTAATTAACAGATAATTGAAAAAGTGAATTGACGGTGGGAATTTATCATGAAAGACTAGCATTTTGTAATAACCGAAGCTTGAAAAAATTTTCCTAGTCCCTTTAAACATACCCGCCGAAAGGGAGACCTCTATTGCTGTTAAACTACTGCTTATCAATCAGAGGCCTGCTTTCTCTGGACCCGGAAGAGGCTGGAGGAAGGGCAAAGTGGCGGAGGAGGATACAGATCCACGCTCCAGCCTGTGAAACAAACAATCTCGCGCCGCATTATATAGACTGGTTCCCGGTCCCAAAATAGCTCTGACGGAGAAAGGGACCGGTATTGGGCGGCCATTTTGTGGCAGAAAGCTGCTTTGCGAAAACTCTAACTAGACTTTAACGCGGATACAATTTAGGCTGATAAGAGCCACCTTGTGGCAAGTAAGGAAAGCTTTGCCCCTAGCCACAGATCGTTCACAGTTTATTCTTTATGATATTTTAATTCCTATATGATTCCATGTATTGCTGGATTATTGATTCAGCAACAGCCTCGTTGAATATATCCCAGATCAAGAATTACCGTGTACAGGGTCTCAAGCCAGGAATGAGAGAAAAGTAGCGCGCCAGAAATACGTACATGTATATCAAAGTGGTGCAGAATGCGTTGCAATTTAAATACCTGCGGCCTGTTTCAAAAAGTGACTTTAAGCTAATGGTACTTTAACCAAATGGAAAATGCATTGAAGTTAATGATACCATTAGCTTAAGTCACTTTATGAAACAGGCCCCTGAGCATTAATATTAATATTAAAGGTGACGTCGAGAATGCATTCCCACCGTGTGTTAGTACAAGAGGTTACACGTGCGGCCATTTTCATCATGTCATGTTACGTACGGTGTCGTGTCGTATGACTTCGAGCGAGGACAACCTGGGCCGCACAGAAAGTCCGGTAGTGCTTTCTATAGTGTGCCTATCGGCGGTTTAGTTATTTGGCAACATGCGTTAACCGCCGATAGGCGCCGGTAGCATGCACTATCGGGATTTCTGTGCGGCCGGCCCTGGTCAACAAGTCGACATTGGTCCTGGGTATAGTACAATACCAAGGACGACACTTAACCATCAAGTTTATAATCTCTCACGCTGGACACGAATCACGCGGTAAATTGCTTTTACTGCTGACTACTGGACATGCAGGGTGAGCCATGGAGCAGTGGGCCATGCCTGGAGTGGTTGGCCTCCTATTGACAGATTTTTTGTCAGCCAAACTCCACTCTGGCAAAAGTGGTTTATCAATCGGTGGCCAACCACCATATGTTGGCCGACTACTCCCTTGTTCACCCTACCCTCATCACGTGCAGGCGATTGCCCTCAAGTCCTATTGTTTGCCTTAAAGCAAATAGTTCGCGGAGTTTGTTTACATTTTTGATGGTACCTCCCATAGAGAGTGAATCTAGCCTCCAGGCAAACCCGTGCTCCAGCCATATGGGCTCACTCACCAGTGGGGACGAGGCCCGATTTGTCCACCCCTAAAAATCTAGTACTTTAAACACGATTGATTTCCATCCATATATATGGTCCTATCGTGTGCCGATTTTTAATTTCTTTAAGACTAATGTCTTAGTTATTTTGTGAAGAGATAGTTTTGGAGATTTGATGAGCAAATTATCAGTGCCCTGTGCGCAAGAATACAGTGTTCATGCCTGGTCAGCTATTTATAGCTGAAAAGTAGCTCGGTCAAGGTCGACTCCTGTTCAATGGCGCGAATTATGAAGGTGAGATTTTGAAGGGCCGTAGCGAAAAAAACGCCGCAGTGACCCCCCATTTTTTCATAACATATCCAAAATGCATGCATTTTGGATTTGTTATGAGACAAGCACATGGTTGAGAAAATTTTTTTTCTCATACCATGGTAATTGTGAAGTTTGTAGGCCTTGGAGTAGATTTCCAGTTTTTTTGCCATTTTCAAGGCACGTGTCGGGTTTGGAATTGCCACCTTCAGCAATCAATACAGAGATGGATGATGTTGAAAATTGGCCAGATGTGTTCTCTGAGCTGTAAGCTTTTCAAAAATGTATGCCATGATGTGTGCCATGACGATATTGTCGGCGCTACATGCTTTAGAAGATGATGATGTGAATATCGACGTCGCTCCAGGTCAGGCTCCATGGTAAGCCTGGGCGCCTCACTGGTGTGTGAGACCTATGCAAAACCTGTGCAAATATGCGAACGTAAACACTGGGGACGAGGTTCCATTAAAAAATTGTTAAAATGGGTTAATGACGTTTTCAAATTCAGTCGGTCAAAATGTACATTTTTGTGCAATTCACATTAATTTTGAAGCGGCAGATTTTGCAGAATACGCCTCCGAAGTTTGGCTCTCTAATGCATTTCCCATTAAACTAAAATCCTTCTTTTGCCTTTTTCTCAAAATGGTGCTTGATATCGAGGACCAACTGTCATGGCGCCACAACAAACCCCGCGAGCCATTTGCTTCAAAGCCACACTGTATTCAATTCAGAAAGAGTTAATACGTCCTCAGACGTCAGTGTATTGTAAAATGTATTACCCATGATCTGAATACACCAGAGCTCTGGTACAGCTTTTTACATGTATGTGTGCTGAAACATAGTAGGCCTACGTATATGGCAAGCATTTTGGGGATCTTTACAAGGCTAAGAGACCTCTACCTGCATTTTCCTAACACTTTGAAAATACCGTAAAATTTAATACAGAAGGCCCAGCTGAACGAACAATCTTGTTGATGGACTCAAACTACTTTCTCAAGGAGACATTCCTCCCGTTGATGACATCACCACAATGAGTTTCTATTGGACTCCGTCTGTCACGTGATGTGCTGGCAATGGGAAAGAGGCTGATGAAGTCTGGCTGAAAATACATGTACCAATACACTAAAACTGCAGTAAAGCGCGATTTTCTTCGAGTGTATGCAATGTTCGAAATTATTTATGTAGAAATGAAGGTTTTACGCTATTAATACAAAACTTTCAGTTGAGAAAAATAGCCATGCACTTGTCAATGATCAGCTGACCAGCAGTCATAAAGAAAATTATGTTCAGTTCAGTATTTTTAGTTCAGCTAAAATATCACCAGCTGTAGATGGCCTACTATTTGTAGTATCGTAATCAGGATATTGAGAAAATTTGAAACAAGAACCGACAATGTGGATGGACAAGGCTGTACCATTTCGCATAAACGGACTATGGCTGGTGAATTTCCTTAATCGCCGAGACAAAAGGCTGAACCCTTGCCTCCAACAGACCTAAAGAGTTTTCGAGGTCATCCTTTGCAGAAGCATTCATGTTGTAAAACGAACTACATGTACTCTAAACTCCCTGTCCCATTCCTGAACTCGGAAAAAATGACTAAATAATCCTAAGATGAAGATAATGGGGTGGGGGTATGGTCGGAAAGAGTAATGTCCTGTCCACTTACAGTATCACCAAAAATTATTTGGACGCTCTGAAAAAATGAATAACTCAAAGAAAAGAGGACCATGTTACCATAATCTGTTGTTGGTCACTGGGATACGATCCATTTCATTTTCGATCACCAAAACATGAATTAGACATGTAATCTGACCCATAAATATTCGTCATTGGAAGTGTCCAAATATAACTTTTAGGCGACAAAAGTGCTATTATTGCGCTATATTACATAATAGTAATTAGGAATCAGAAATACATTACACATTGTGAGGTGTTGGAAGGGGTAAATCTTGCCTCGCTGTTCCTCTTTTCTTTGGAGTTATTCACTTTTTTCAGAGCGTCCAAATAATTTTTGGTGATAGCCTACTGTACTTGTTCCACTCCCGAGCCTGGCAAAGAATGGCAGCGTGCGATATCTTCAACTTAGGATTTGGTCATTTTTTTCGAGTTCAGGAATTTGACAGGTAAGTGTGAGTTAAGAGTATCCTGTATTCAACCAGGATTTGTCACAGGCGTGGAAATCATACTGAGCGATAAGCTTAATAATCATTTGGTTCGCTGTGATATAATTTAAGAAAATAAAAAAAATGAAATAAAAATTTCTTTTCTCTTAATTTTGGTAGTGTGTGTTGGGAGTGAGCATTTGCCAGCGTTTCCGTGTGTCAGTGTTTCACCTTTATTGTTTGGGAAACGCTTGCAGAAATCGTATCGACACTTCTCTGCGTTTCCCCCACTGTCGCAGCTTATTCCGTCAGACAATAATAGGGGAACACTCACATACGTTGAACATTAACAAGAAATGTTTTAAAAAACGTCTGTTTTTGGAAGCCTGAAATGGAACAGTATAGGGCTTGTGGGGGGCGTTGGACGTAGTTGTTGTGCGTGTGACCTTCTTCCCCACACCTACAGTAGGCCTTGAGGCTGACTGCATTAAAGAAAGTAAATCCTGACTGACTGCAAAGATATTAAATTGGCACTAAAACAACGACTGAATGAATGAGTTAGAGTAGGCCTAGGCCTAGGCCTACTTGTGTCAAAAACACAAGAATGCAAAAAATGAAACCTGTAAAGGGTAACTTACTTATCTGGTCCCGTATTCATAAAACTACTTAAGTCTAAGTGTGATACTTATCTTTTGTGTTGAACAAAGGATAAGTGTCATACTTAGACTTAAGTAGTTTTATGAATACGGAGCCAGCAGTATGAGAGATACACGTATGTAATAAGGATTACGACAGTACACTGTTAGAAATTATTAATTTTACAATAGTAATTTTGCAGTAATTTTACAGAAATTGCACAGCAGAGTCCCCAGCACTTTCTGTAAATTTACATATGGTATGATTAATGTTTTCTTGTATTCGTTGGACTCCATTGGACATCCCATTATAGCTACGTCTACACGAGAGACTAATTTGTCTCGGGTCAACTTTGTCTCGAGACAAAATAACCCGAGACAAGTAACGGAGCGTCTACACGGATGCATGACGTGACGGTGTTTTCAACACTACGCGCCATGTGACGTCCACTCCATTACGTCATTCATGCCGTATTTATCAATGCACACATTGATAAATACGGAACCAATGTAGGCCTTTGTCCCGAGACAGACAGGCGTGCGCGTCTACACGACAACTGTCTCGAGACAACTTTGTCTCGGGTTACCTTAACCCCCCTACCCTACTGGGGTCAAGTTAACCCGAGACAAAGTTGTCCCGAGACAACTTAGCTCCAGACAAGGCCTCGTGTAGACGGTCATCTGGAGCTAAAATGCTCCGTGTAGACGTAGCTTTTGATGCCTTCTGAGAGCAGTCTGAAAATATAATTTGGTCAGCCTCCAGTCATGTCTCTGTTAACATTTATTTAAGTCTGTAATTTTACAGATCCAGTCCTGGGGACTCTGCTGCACAGATTTTCTGTATAATCCTCTGTTATTTCTAACAGTGTACGTGTAGAGTGGAACCCCTATATTAAAGCCCGGTATTAAAGACCCCTAATTCAGGCCTCGGTGTCCTGAATTGACAGGTGTCCTGATTACGGTGGTCAAAATGAATAGAAACTACCAGATTGGGACTGAATTTTGGTGTCCCTAATGTGGAGGTGTATTGCTGACAGAGGTGTCCGCTCAGAGGTTCCACTTCAACTCCATCGCTCTGTAAGGGAAAGGTTGAACCACCCCTAAATACGTATGCCTCCAAAATTCGTCTCATACGACCAACAAAGTCAGACACAAGGTCGTCCAACAACATCCTGTTTAAAGATCAAGGATTTTCGATTGCTTCCGACAGTGCCACAACAGTACACCATTTCACAATTCTTCGGCAAGTAAGCCTTTTCATTTATCCCAGGTCACCAGACATGTGCCAGGGACTGATAAGTGGAACAACACACCAAAAATGAGGACGTTTTTAGTACCGTAAGTAGGATATAACGACACAAACTGATGACGTTTTACATCCTCCCACAGCAGGGGTTTTTACCTCGCTCCTCTTCATCCGCGGTGACGAAGGGAGCGAGCAGTCAACGCCTGATATTCTCAGGATGGACGTTTTATGGCGTTCGTGGTACAAGGTTTTCTACGCTAAGAACAGATGGGCGTCAGTAATTCTGTATTCCATTATCTGTAACTTCAAACTCTAGACGCCCTAAAAAAACATTAGGCGTACATCAACACAAGATCCGCAATGTCACATTTGGGTACCAAATGGCGTCTGGAGATTAATATTCCTGGCAAAGTGTCGGAAACATACATGTACATGTATATATATATGTATTTTGACTGTCAAAATACATGTACATGTAGGCCTCGGCTCAAAAGAGGTCGACCCCGGCAAAATTTGCACAGAAAATGATTTTGCTATTTTCGTACACGGAATGCCCTCAGCATAAATTTCTCCACCGGATTTTTGTGCTAATAATGTCATGATTGATGTGTAGGCAAATGATGTAATATGAACTCCATTGTGCTAAATATGTCAGAGTTTTGCTCTTCGAATATAGCAGCAATTCTTCTGCATATAGTGAAAAATAAAGAACAAACTCGTGGAGCGGTAGATAGGTAGACCTACGGCGACGACCTGCGATGAGCAACGGATTTCTTTATGTATTGGATCTCCCTTAGCATCAACCTTCGACTTCTTGGGGCTGTTGATACAAAGAGGAATAGGCAACTAGTTATTCATTGCAACATGACAGCTTGTCGGATGGGGTCTGGGCTTACTGTTAGTGTTAGTAGCTGTAAAATGACTATTGCTGCCTTCAGGATTCATCGTCAAAACAACTGACGAAGTGAGGTAGATATTTCTCTGCATGGATGATATTTTTGTGCGTAAAACAGGTTTTCTCTTGCTTGTACCAGTATAAAGCGATATGTTTCCCTCGACATCAAGACCGACTGCTTTCACCGACGAGGTTGCTGAGAGCGCCACCTATTTTGCTGAGAGCGCCACCTATTTTCCAGTGGATAAAGTGTTTGGTTTAGCTGTGTCTGTCATAGGAATCTTTAACAACATATTGTCCTACTTGGTTTTGAGTCGGAAAGATTACCGTCATAACTGTACTTGTTTCTGTATGAAAGTCCTCGCCATGATTGACATGGTCGTTTTAGTAGAATACCTTTTGATGATGGTGTTTCCCATCCTTCCAATTTACATAAGGCGCACCATTGGCGGTGCATTCTGCATTCAGCTGACGACCATCGTCAGAGCCGTCCTCAATATTTCTTCCTGGACCTTGGTTTATATTTCAATCACAAGATTAATTGCAATTTCATTTCCTTTAAAGAGTGCCACCTGGTTGACCTTTCGAAAAGCAAGGATCTTTTTCGCTGTAAACGGTAGCATATTCTTTCTCTGGTCCTGTCAAAATAATATCTGGCGTCGCTTCTCCTCGGATCCGAGAAATCCCAGAGTTTGTGTCATTACGAAGCATTATTTGATTATCGCGGCATATTTGGAAACCGTACAAACGGTGTTCTATATCTATGCACCCTGGGTGTTTCTCCTTTTACTGAATGTCGCCACGCTTACCGTATTGCAAAGACGGAATCGTGACGTCATTGGGCAGTCTCTGTCGGATAGGAAACGCGCTTCGGATAAGAAAGACGAAGATGCAATAACAAGAATGTTGCTATTGACGACGTCTCTGTTTTTAGTTTTATTCCTACCTCGGTCAGTGTACACCATGATTTGGGACGTCGCCTTTCACTCCCGAACATTAACCGGCGCAGAAATTGAAATTCGGCGAATTCATTACAAATTGAGCTCATTATTTAGTACTGCGAACCATGCTGCCAATTTCTACATGTACCTGATTCCATGCAAGAAATTTCGGAAGAACCTCATTGAAATATTTACATTCTCATGTCGGTCTAAATGAAGCTTTCCAACGTAACATCAACTTTATGTGGCTTGTGGCGAAAAAAAAAACGTCACGTACCCTTAAAAATAGCGGTAAATAGAATTAGCCTGTTGAATGTACTTTACACGGAAAGTTAATAGTACATGTACCAGTATATACCTCATCTGCGCTGTAAATGTGTGCTGCGACTGCCGGGGAAAGTTAAAAGTACATGTACCAGTATATACCTCATCTCCGCTGTAAATGTGTGCTGCGACTGCCGCACGGCTGTTTGAGGCTTTTGAATCCTTCCATTGAAATGGTTTCATAACCTCTTTAGGTTCTTGACGATGAAGTAATCTGTTTTACGTGTTTAGTTAGGTGTTTACATCGTTATGCGGCAATGAGAACGTTGCATCATTGCTTGCTCATTTGCATTTCAAACGACGAACTTTGTACACAATGGAAATTCCATAGCTTTCTTTTGTATATCTAAGCGCACTGATATTAGAAATATCAGAAATGCGAAATTTGATTTGATGACCGCATGCTTTAGACAAAATATCAGTGCATGCTTTCCTATCTTTCTATTTGCCAAATAACCATTTGTGAGGAAGCTATTGTGGTCAAAAAAAGTTAAGCACATATTTCACCATGAAAGAATCCTCGGAGTAGAAAACGAATGATACAGCATCATGGCTGAATAAGTACCAATCCACAATATCAACATACAAACTCGATCACGTTTGTGGATTTTCTGTTTTTTGTGCGCTCATTTTGTACAGGAATTCAAGACCTGCGCCTTGTTCTTATATAAGTCTCAGAAACTGACGCGGTATTACTCGAACCGCGGTTAGTAATTGACAACAGGATGATCAATTCACTTCGATGGAGGCCCAAACTGCTGTGGCCGGGGAAAGTTAAAAGTAAATGTACCAGTATATACCTCATCTCCGCTGTAAATGTGTGCTGCGACTACCGGGACCATATTCACGAAACCTTCGCAACTTTGCGAGCTCCCAAATAGAGTGTATTGTTCGGCTACATGTGCCCTATTCCTCACTGGACTCACAGTTACATTTGCCTTACAGTTACATTTGCCTGCACGCAAAATTGCGAATGCTTCAGGAATATGGTGGGTATCTGCAGGTTCGCATATTTGCACTCGCAACGAAAGTAGGAGAGAGAGCGAGGCACAGTGGGCCATTGCATTGCGATTTTCTCCCAACTGAAAAGTTGTGAACAAGTTACCTTGTCTGCCGTGGGCTGAAGAAGCTTTGCGTATAGCGAGTAAAAAATGGCCCACTGCCCCGCTTCCCATTGAATCCCGGGCCAACCGTATTAAAAACGCCACAAAATGGAGGGGTCGTAGTGCGGTGGCTGGAACGTGTCGTCGTTTTATCTGAACTAACTTTTTTTTGTCTGAATTAGCGTTTTTCTTAATTATCACTGCGTGGCGATAATTCCCACCGCGCCCGTAATTCTACCGCGTGGTGATAATTATTATCACCGCGGCGATGATTAGTACCACAGGGGCGATAAAATTATTCCCACCGTGCCCGTATAAATTAATTTCGTCGCAGGAAAATAATTATCGTCGCCACGGCGACAATTATTTCCACCATTCCTAATTATTTTCGTCGCGCAGCGATAATTATTAACGCTGCGACGATAATTATTATCACGGCGAGAGTTCATAACCATCACTCTGAACCAATTTATTGGTTGACAGAGTCAATGGCTGGTATTCATAAAAGCTAGCAAATGCTTTTACTTCAGGTTTTGTAGTACATTTACATTGGACATCGCTGTACAAATCGTAAGTGAAAGCATTTGCTAACTTTTATAAATACCAGCCAATGGATCATATGAATAAAGACAAGCAAATGCTTTTACTTCTGATTTGTACAGCATTGCCTAGTGCATTTTTATTGCAAAATTCAAGTAAAAGCATTTACTGTCTTTATTCATATGACCCAAATCTGCAAATGTCAGGATTCTGGGTTGGAGGTTGATCGACGAATGATCCGTATGTCGTGGGCAGATAATAGACAGGATTAGCACCTTTCCGACTCCGACTCCGACTACAACTACAATGTACGAGAACGAATTGCAGTCCGCTGTCGTCATCCTAGATAAAAACGATTTGATAGACGTTTGCAAATCGTAAAATGCCATAACTTTGTGGCAGAATAATTTTGACTCGTAATCGGAAGTGCACCTATCGCGAATATCATAGTCGTATTTCAAGTCGTAACAACTAGGATTACGAGTTCAATATTCATAATTTATCCGTATTTCCGATTTATAAGGCCAAATTTTTCTGCCTTCAATATATGGTGTTTGATGAATTGAAAACGTCTACCAACTCGTTTAAATCAAGGATGTCCACAGCGGACTGCAATTCGTTCTCGTAGTTGAAGTCGGAGTCGGAAAGGTGCTAATCCTGTCTAGTCTACTTTGCACACGCAGTTACTCAACAGTCAGGCAAGGATCCTTGATAGGCAGACATGGCCGATCCCTGCTCTCCCAACTTAGCGTATGACAACGTTTAGCGAGGATTTTTCCATTGCTGAAGCCAACTCGAACAATAGTCAATTCATCGCTAAACGTCGTCGTACCCTAAATACAGTCGACCAGCAAACAGGCGGTGCTACGTCATTGCCAGTAACGTTGGATCACGTGATTATGACAAGTCTTTGATTTTTGAGTTACTGTCGATGCTTTCGACATTGGCGGGGCCTGCCAGTGCCACAGACACAGATTAGAAGAGATGTGTGATCATTTGCACCCCGTTGAATTCAGGTATTGAGGAACACGCTGGCATAACAGCTTCCATGTTGTTATGACAGTTGCATACATTTGCCGAGGTCAAGGTCACTCAGCAGTATTATTAACCAGTTGTTCTATGTAGAAATTAGGAAAAGGCAACATAATTTTCTAAGAAAAGGAAAACAAGAAAAAGAAAAAAAAAGAAAAAATATCATGACCACACGGGAATCGAACCCTTGACCTCAGGGGTGTAGGCCCCACATCTTTGCAATGTGCCAATCAACACACTGAAGACAATGGTAGAGTATTTATCACCTGATTCCGGAAATACGGGCGGCTCGACGTTTAAGCCCAATTTTGCGTACTGCTTAGCGAGCCGGGCTTGATAAATAGCCACTTCGTTAAGAAAATAAAAAAATAGTGCCCGCTTGGCTTGAAGGAGTATTATGTTATGTATCCTATATACCCTTTATATAAATTTGACAAAGATCCAACACTTTGTTAGGGAGAAATAACACTTTGTTGTTTGGGGTTTGGCCCCCTAGTGGCAAAGTCAAGAATCAGAATTTGCCGAAAATTCGTCGGAGTTGTTACAGCCTAGAAGTAGATACATGTATGTGCAAAGTTCAACGCAATAGGCCGAACCATTACAAAAAGAGCCAATTTCGTAACTTCAGGCGAACCTTGACCTCTGTGAACTTGAAAAGTAGGTCAAATTTAAAAACACTTCAATACTATATCTTCTGTATCCCTATTAGATATACCCATGAAAAAAAATTGACAAAAATCTGTCTCTTGGTTAAGGAGAAGTAGCACTTTTTGTGATTTGGGTTTTGGCCCCTTGTGGCAAATTCAAGAATCAGATTTCACCGAAATTTTGTCTGTAAGTTGCTATAACCTAGAGGTACATGTGTACAAACTTTCAATTTGATAGCTCAAGCCATTATCAAAATATAGCCCTTTGAAATTTTTCACAAAACGCCCCCTGGAGGCAAAAATAGGAATCCAATCGTGCTCAAAATCGAACTCGACCTAGATCTTAGGCCCATATATACACCCACCGAAGACCAAAAAGATCCGTCAAAAATAAAGGCGCTAGAGCGCTAACAAACCAAAAGTTTACGGACGTTCCGCCGGACCGCCGTACGGACTAACGCACGACAGACCACCACTCAATGGCCCCAACCACAGCATAAGCCCTGCTGGGCCTTGCGGCCAAGCGGGCTGAAAATGAAATAAAAATTTATTTTTCTCTTAATTTTGGTAGTGTGTGTTGGGGCTGAGCATTTGCCAGTGTTTCCGTGTGTCAGTGTTTCGCCTTATTGTTCATGTTGTTTGGGAAACGCTTGCAGAAATCGACACGTTTCTCTGGTGTCGCCTAGTCGCAGCTTATTACATCAGACAAGAGGGGGGGGGGACACTCATATATGTGTGGAACATTAAAAAACACTACATTGGGTCCGCAATATCACATTTGTTGTGCATACCAAGAGGTCGACCCCGGCAAAATTTGCACAGAAATGATTTTGCTGTTTTCGTACGGATATACGGGTCGGGATGACCTCCCGCTCAGCATACAGGTGTGATAGTATATATCGAATGCCCCCGTCTTACTGATGTCCCCATACATTGTTTGTCATAGGATTAAGGATCTTGGTCTCTCTAGAGTCCAATTCAATGGTGCCGCATAATCCTTAAATGTATTGTTGGGGGACATCACATATCGGGGACATTAGATTCTATTACACCGGTACTAAAATTAAAAGTTCTCCACTGGATCTTTGTGCTAATAATGTCATGATTGATGTGTAGCCTAGTGATGTAATATGAACTCCATTGTATCAAAAATCTCATCTATTTTTGATTGTACAATATGTCAGAGTTTTGCGCTTCAAGTATAGCAGCAATTCTGCTGCATATAGCGACAAATAAAAAACGAACTCGTTGAGTAACAAAAGCACGCCAATTATTAGCAGAAACCGTCCACTGGCTTTGGAGTAATTTGGGTTAATTGGATTTGGAGGTCATTTGCTGCATTTTCATAGGTTTTTGAGGGGGTATTTCAAGTGGCTCTTTACAGAAAACTACTTGTTCAAAACGATTGCCCAGCGGAAGGCAGCTACGACCTGCGATGAGCAACGGATTTCTCGATGTATTGGATCTCCCTTAGCATCAACCTTCGACATTTTGGGACTGTTGATCCAGAGAGGAATACGCAACTAGGCAACATAACAGCTTGTCGGATGGGGCCTAGGCTTACTGTTAGTGGCTATAAAATGACTATTGCTGCCTTCAACATTTGTCGCCAAAACAACTGACGAACTGATGTCGATATTTCTCTGGGTGGACGATATTTTTGTGCGTAAAACAGATTTTCTCTTGCTTGTAGCAGTATAAATCGACATGATCCCCTCGACATCTAGACCGATTGCTTTCACCGACGAGGTTGCTCATAGCACCACCTATTTTCCAGTGGATAAAGTGTTTGGTTTAGCTGTGTCTGTCATAGGAATCTTTAACAACATCTTGTCCTACTTGGTTTTGAGTCGGAAAGATTACCGTCATAACTGTACTTGTTTCTGTATGAAAGTGCTCGCCGTAATTGACACAGTCGTTTTAGTACAATATTTTTCGATGTTGGTATTCCCCAGCCTTCCGATTTACATAAAACGAACCATTGGCGATGCATTCTGCATTCAACTTGTTACCATCGTCAAAGCAGCTCTCAATATTTCATCCTGGACTTTAGTTTATATTTCAATCACGAGATTAATTGCGATTTCATTTCCTTTAAAGAGTGCCACCTGGTTGACCTTTCGAAAAGCAAGGATCTTCTTTAGTGTGAACGGTAGCATATTCTTTCTCTGGTCCTGTCAACATATTTTCTGGCGTCGCTTCTCCACGGATCCGAGAAATCCCAGAGTTTGTCACATTACGAAGTACTATTTGGTTATCGCGGCCGATTTGGAAACCGTACAAACGGTGCTCTATATCTATGTACCGTGGGTGTTTCTCCTTTTACTGAATGTCGCCACGCTTACCGTATTGCAAAGACGGAATCGTGACGTCATTGGGCAGTCTATGTCGGATAGAAAACGCGCTTCGGATAAGAAAGACGAAGATGCAATAACAAGAATGTTGCTATTGACGACGTCTCTGTTTTTAGTTTTATTCCTTCCTCGGTCAGTGTACACCATGATTTGGGATGTCGCCCTTCACTCCCGAACATTAACTGGCGCAGAAATTGAAATTCGGCGAATTCATTACAAATTGAGCTCATTATTTAGTACTGCGAACCACGCGGCTAATTTCTACATGTATATGATTCCATGTAAGAAATTTCGGAAGAACCTCATTGAAATATTTACATTCTCCTGTCGGTCTAGATGAAGCTTTTTCCAACCTAAATAAACCTGAAATTTATGTTGTTGTGTTAAAAATATTTGTCACTAAAAATTTCATTTTTGCTTCAAAAATAGCGGTCAATAGAATTAGCCTGTTACAACACGTACTTGAAAGTTAAAAGTACCAGTATAGGCCTACCTTATCTCCGCTGTAAATGTGTGCTGCGACTACCGGTTGGTAGATTTGCACTCGCAACGGAGTAGGGGAGAGTGGGGCACAGTGGGCCATTGAGATTTTCTCCCAGCTGAAAAGCTGCGAACATGTACGCTGTCTGCCGTGGGCTGAAGAAGCTTTGCATAGCGGGCAAAAAAGTTGGCCCACTGCCCCGCTCTCCATTGCATCCCAGGCCAACCGTAAAACGCCACAAAATGGAGGGTCGTAGTACGGTGGCTGGAGCATGTCATCATCTTTTTTTGTTTCGCAAGGTGACCCTTATTTTTTCAACACTGTCTGGCTTGTCTGTGAATGTCTGCACTGTTAGAAATTATTAATTTTACAGTTAGTAATTTTGCAGTAATTTTACAGAAAGTGCCTGCAGCAGAGTCCCCAGCACTTTCTGTAAATTTACATCATTTTTTAATGGCATGATTCATGTTTTCCTGTATTGGTTGGACTCCATTGGACATCCCATTATGATGCCTTCCGGGAGCAGTATGAAAATATAATTTGGTCAGCCTCCAGTCAAGTCTCTGTTAACATTTATTTAAGTCAGTAGTTTTACAGATCACGCTGTAATTTTACAGATCCAGTGCTGGGGACTCTGCTGCACAGATTTTCTGTAAAATCTTCTGTTATTTCTAACAGTGTGGCAATATTTTCAGCTATATCTCAGTTGCTGAAGGAGCAACAGGTTTGAAATTTGGCGTGCAGTCATATTCTAGCATGGTTATTTTATTTGTGTGAGAATTTTCGAACAGAATAGCTGTTATTTTTTACAGAGTTTTTTGGGTGGATTTTAGAGGGTATATCGGTTTCTGAGACGATAAAATTCTTAGAAGGTGGCGAAATATGATGTCGGTTTTATATTAGATATAGTTCTTAGCAATGTTGTCTTTCTATGATGAGTTGGTGAAATAGCTGAAGTTGACGTTGACGTGGAATTATATAGGCAGATTTCGAGGTTATCCTGCAACGGGATCTCTATTTGGCGCGTAGGGCTATTACTTTATTCGCGGTGAGAGAGTGAAGTGGTCTACTGCTGCATGTAGGTGGTGCGCAGGTGGTACATCTGTATATTGCGTAATGATATTGCGCTATTTTTGCTGCTCTCTCTCGTGGATAGGACTGTTATCACTGGTTGCTGTGTACATGTATGTGCCATCATGTGCGTTTATATGTCAATACACGGCTGCTGAAGCCTGGGGGAATGAGGCGGAGTGCCTGAAGTCACCTTGTGAATCCTGTCGCCACCAGGCATTTATTTTTCTGAATAACCATTTTTTAATTATCACCGCGTGACGATAATTATATCCACCGCGCCCGTAATTAATTCTACCGCGTGGCGATAATTATTATCACCGCGGCGATGACTGATTATTTCCACCATGCCCGTATAAACTATTTTCGTCCTGCGGCGATAATTATCATCGCCACGGCGACAATTATTTCCACCATGCCCGTAATTATTTTCGTCGCGCGACGATAATTATTATCATGGCGAGAATTCATAACTGCCACTATCGGTTGAGAGAGTCAATGTGACGTAGGATTCTGTGGCTAGAGGTTGATCGACGAATGATCGGTATGTCGCGGGCAGCTAAGTCTAATTTGCAGACGCAGACACTCAACAAGGATCCTTCTTCGACCGACATGGCCGATCCCAGCTCTTCCAGTTTCGCCTATGACAACGTTTAGCGGGGATTTTTCCATTGCTAAAGCCTACTCGACCAATAGTCGAATCATCGCTAACACGTCGTCGTACGCCGAATGCGGGCCAGCGTTGCGAAAACTCACTAATAATGCCCCTAGTGACGCCAAGAAATATTGTTCAGGGAGGCGGTAACACGAACCAAAACACCTACCAAAGAATATGATTGGCGGAACGCCTGCACGACGCGTCGCGTACGCGCCAGTCTGTCCCGAGCTACATTCAAATTCAAATTGAATTTAATACTTCTACAAAGAAAATTGTGATCACGCGCAGAGAATAAACAAATTGCTTCCCTTTTTCACCCCAATGTGATATCATTCGCTTTTTAGGGCCTTGTTATTTGAAATACTGCAAATCCTGTCGGCCACATAGCCCACCCGAGGAAAGTGGAGTTCAATCTTTTTCTCCGTCTTTTCCTCTTTGGCTGGTGCGTGATTTACCGGGTGTCTTCGTTTTATAGACACCCGCAGCAGGAGTTATGCCACAACATGTACTAGTGTGTTCGAATATGACCTATATTTGTTGTACAGTTTGATTATGAACAAAATAAAACATTCTGGCTTTCAATTAAATGTGCATCTTACTGAGCTTTCTAATTCTAATTTTTAAAACATTGTGGCTTTTTGTAATTCTAATGTTACACATCCATGACACCTTGATCCTCTTTATAACCTTGCCCATCGACCGAACTTTCTACATTGCCACTCAGTAATTCTCGATCAATCAACTTTGCCTAATTTCTAAGGGCGGTCTTCAAATTGGCTGACAAGCCAATTTCTAGTTTCATCCGGTGTTCTTGCACATGTACAGAATATGTTAAAGACGTTTTGGTTCCCGAAGCCGCTGCTAGGGCTAGAATGCTTCGGTATTGGCTGCCATCTTTGCGACATAAAGGTTGTCGCGGATCTATTTATAGATCATCATGTTACATCACGGGTTATTTTTAGAATGGGGATGCCCGTTGCCACGTGAATGCTAAATGTCATCGAACATGCCATATCGCGCGGAATGGCAAAAACGAGGAAGTTTCTTGATGAGAATGTTTGTATGTGTTGCAGATCTATAACAAAAGCCCGAGATCATCGTCGTTTTATTTGACCGGGGTAGAATGAAATTTTACGGGAAAATGGAATCCTAAAATGACGTCTGTAACAAGATGGCTGCCAACACCGAAGCCTTCTAGCCCTAGCGGCGGCTTCTGGAAGCAAAATGATGTTAAAGATATGTCATGTTAAAATAGGTCGAACAGGCGCTCGATGCGGAAATAGCTTTCATTGATGTGTTTCGTGTTGATGTCTGGACTCGTATTATGATTGTCGAATAGGTTCAGATAGAGTGTTTCCTAATATATCTCGCTCAAAACAACTTCATTGTGTTTCCACTCTGTTGTCTACATCCAGCAAACCTTTCTTGTGTTTTATCCATTCGGAACTTCCGAAGGCAACTGCTCGGCAATTTCCGTACACACTCGCATTTCCCCTCGGACACAATTCCAAGGCAGCCATCTTGAACGCGCAACGATTGCTGCCCGTTTGTGAGAGTTCACATGCGGTTCGCCTCATCATAGCAGCAGCAGCCTGCGCATGAACGAAATAGGTCACACAAAAACGTTGCTTTATTGATCAATAATTGGCAGATTGGATGAGATACCGGTACGTTTATATATAATATGCCTCAACTTATCCGACAAATAAGGTTGAACATCTTAACAGGCCAAAATTCGGCCAAAATAGTCCCGCGGTCGATCACGTGGGTTTGTTGATAAACAATATGGCTGCCTTGGACTTGTGTCCGAGGTGAAATGCGCCGCCCAGTGGACAGATAAGCAGTTCGCCTCAGGTCGTTCCGAATGAAGTTCTATCATGACGTAAATCTTGAATTACATCATGAAAAGGAATGAACCGTAAAGTCAAACTAAAAGGTTTCACTATTCTACAAACACTATAGTACTGTATAATATGACTTATCCGGCCACCACGGCCAACCTGCGAACCACGCGAATTATTGACTATACACGATCCAGGCCAAGTTATGAAAGGCCTAGTCAGGGTTACATGTTCAATGGAAATCGTCTTACGCCTGGTGAGCATCGTAATCGATATCCCGCGGTGAGGGTCAGTTTCACTTTTGTCAAAATGAATTGACCAGTACGATTTGTAAATGATGTCAATTAAACCTAGGCCTACTGTGGAATAAAACTGCGGTATGCCGTTGAAAAGAAACTCACAAGTGATGTGTAACCCTGGAGGCCTTTCATAACTTGGCCTGGATCGTGTATAGTCAATAATTCCCGTGGTTCGCAGGTTGGCCGCGGTGGCCGGATAAAGCAAGGTTCATTGGCACACGGATCTGGTCCGTTTCCAGTCCGTTTGCCCCTAGTTTTCCGGATACGACAACGCTGAAGTCCATTTGATAGATTTTTTACGGACATGAACCGGACCAATTCCGTGTGCCAATGAACCTTGCTTAAGTCATATTGTACAGTATATTTCTCCGTGATTCCAACTGATTTCATTTCTGACTGTTGAAAGGGGCACTGTATTCCTTCCCCATCATGCGTTAGACATTCCCGCCGAAAGGGAGACCTCTATTGACAGTGCGGCTGAACTACCGTTTATCAACCTCGCCCCATATAGAGTAGGCCTAACTCTCGTTGCTAGGGTATCCCTGCATGCATTGTATTGTAATCGTACATTCTCCAACATTGGGGCGATTCGGAAAGGCAAAACTACGGTATATTGGAAAATGACGCAATCACCGCCGGTGATAAAGGGGCAATATCGTGGCCCTTTATCACAATCGTTGATGGTCTCCTCAATAGAGAATGAAGGCTTCATTAGATACGTTAGCTTTCACAAAGCGAAGGTTTTATAGATGGTTGAAACCACCGCGAACGATCTGTGGCTAGAGGTAGTTCTACATATGTACATGTACATGTATACCTGTGTATACTTTGTGCAGGGCCCACAGATCGTTCACAGTTCATTCTTTATGGTATTTTAATTCCTATATGATTCCATGTATTGCTGGATTATTGATTCAGCAACAAACCTCGTTGAATATCCCAGATCAAGAATTACCATGTACAGGGTCTCCAGCCAGGAACAGAAAAGTAGAGCGCCAGATATATCAAAATGGTGCAGAATGCGGCACCAATAGACGGTTTCGAGGAAGACGGGCCTACGTATCTGGCAAGCATTTTGAGGATCTTTTCAAGGCTATGATACCTCTACCTGGATTTTCCTAACACTTTGAAAATACCCGTAAAATTTAATACAGAGGGGCCCAGCTGAGCGAAAATCTTGTTGATGGACTCAAACTACTTTCTCAAGGAGACATTCCTCCCGTTGATGACATCACCATCACAGTGAGTTTCTATTGGACTCCGTCTGTCACGTGATAGTGCTGGCAATGGGAAAGAGGCTGATGAAGTCTGGCTGAAAATACATGTACCAATACACTAAAACTGCAGTAAAGCGCGATTTTCTTCGAGTGTATGCAATGTTCGAAATTATTTATGTAGAAATGAAGGTTTTACGCTATTAATACAAAACTTTCAGTTGAGAAAAATAGCCATGCACTTGTCAATGATCAGCTGACCAGCAGTCATAAAGAAAATTATGTTCAGTTCAGTATTTTTAGTTCAGCTAAAATATCACCAGCTGTAGATGGCCTACTATTTGTAGTATCGTAATCAGGATATTGAGAAAATTTGAAACAAGAACCGACAATGTGGATGGACAAGGCTGTACCATTTCGCATAAAAGGATTACGTTATGGCTGGTGAATTTGCTTAATCGCCGAGACAACAGGCTGAACCCTTCCCTCCAACAGATCTTAAGAGTTTTCGAGGTCATCCTTTGCAGAAGCATTCATATTGTAAAACGAACTACTCTAAATTCCCTAGTGTCCCATTCCTGAACTCCGAAAAAATGACTAAATCCTAAGTTGAAGAAAATGGGGTGGGGGTATGGTCAGAAAGAGTAATGTCCTGTCCACTTACTTGTTCCACTCCCGAGCCTGGCGAAGCATGACAGCGTGCGATGTCTTCAACTTAGGATTTGGTCATTTTTTTTCGAGTTCAGGAATTTGACAGGTACCGGTAAGTGTGAGTTAAGAGTATCCTCCTGTATTCAACCAGGATTTGTCACAGGCGTGGAAATCATACTGAGCGATAAGCTTAATAATCATTTGGTTGGCTGTGATATAATTTAAGAAAATAAAAAAAAATGAAATAAAAATTTCTTTTCTCTTAATTTTGGTAGTGTGTGTTGGGGCTGAGCATTTGCCAGCGTTTCCGTGTGTCAGTGTTTCACCTTTATTGTTTGGGAAACGCTTGCAGAAATCGTATCGACACTTCTCTGCGTTTCCCCCATTGTCGCAGCTTATTCCGTCAGACAATAATAGGGGAACACTCACATACGTGGAACATTAACAAGAAATGTTTTAAAAAACGTAGGGCGTGTTGTGTCTGTTTTTGGAAGCCTGAAATGGAACAGTATAGGGCTTGTGGGGCGTTGGACGTAGTTGTTGTGCGTGTGACCTTCTTCCCCACACCTACAGTAGGCCTTGGGGGCTGACTGCATTAAAGAAAGAAAATCCTGACTGACTGCAAAGATATTAAATTGGCACTAAAACAACGACTGAATGAATGAGTTAGAGTAGGCCTAAAAAACACAAGAATGCAAAAAATAAAATCTGTCAAGGGTAATTTACTTATCAGCAGTATGAGAGATACACGTATGTAATAAGGATCACGACAGTACACTGTTAGAAATTATTAATTTTACAATAGTAATTTTGCAGTAATTTTACAGAAATTGCACAGCAGAGTCCCCAGCACTTTCTGTAAATTTACATATGGTATGATTCATGTTTTCCTGTATTGGTGGACTCCATTGGACATCCCATTATGATGCCTTCTGAGAGCAGTATGAAAATATAATTTGGTCCGCCTCCAGTCAAGTCTCTGTTAACATTTATTTAAGTCTGTAATTTTACAGATCCAGTCCGGGGACTCTGCTGCACAGATTTTCTGTAAAATCCTCTGTTATTTCTAACAGATTTTCTGTAAAATCCTCTGTTATTTCTAACGGTGTACGTGTAGAGTGGAACCTCTATATTAAAGCCGGGTATTAAAGACACCTAATTCAGGCCTCGGTGTCCTGAATTGACAGGTGTCCTGATTACGGTGGTCAAAATGAATACAAACTACCAGATTGGGACTGAATTTTGGTGTCCCTAATGTAGAGGTGTCTTGCTGACAGAGGTGTCCGCTCAGAGGTTCCACTTCAACTCCCTCGTTCTGTAAGGGAAATGTTGAACCACCCCTAATACGTATGCCTCCAAAATTCGTCTCACATACGACCAACACAGTCAGACACAAGGTCGTCCAACAACAACCTGTTTAAAGATCAAGGATTTTCGATTGCTTCCGACAGTGCCACAACAGTACACCATTTCACAATTCTTCGGCAAGTAAGCCTTTTCATTTATCCCAGGTCACCAGACATGTGCCAGGGACTGATAAGTGGAACAACACACCAAAAATGAGGACGTTTTTAGTACCTTTAAAGGGACTCTGGAGGGAACTCACGGATACCACGGATATTCGTCAGTTCAATATCTCAATCATAGGTGGCAGGTCGCAATAATAGTTTATCAATTTGTCGATAGATGGTGTGAGTATGAAAGTATCAGTACGCATGCGCAGGAACAAGGCAGAATCGCGGGAAATCCTATAAATAGCTCTGGGGAACACATGATCACGTCAGACATGGAATTCCGAGCGTTAAAAATAGACACAAGTTAATGAGGGGCTCACAAAAGATCAATCCCGGCCAATCTCTTAACATTACATAATATCAATTTATTGGGAAGTGTGCTAGTGCTGGCGATTTAGCGATGTTTACAATAAGGAATTAAACCTAATGTCATTGCATGGTTGAATGGCAAGGTTGATGTAATTCGACCGTTGTGGTGTTTTTCATGTGTGTCTGAACGGAGGGTATTCATGTCTACCATGTATACTGAGCATTGTGTGATGTTGAATCCCCTTTACACCGGTGTTCGGTCTGCACGGACTGGGCATGGTTCGGTGCAAACGATGCCGTTCTATGGTGTTACTCAAATTCCCGCCAATGAACACCCCTCTGAAACCGATGTCCCAAATTCAGCCCTTCGAGAAAACATGAAAAAACAAAGCTTTATCGTCAAGTTTCCCCGAGAACTCGGTTAATGAAATGTACAGTGCAGTGCTTTCTGATTCGACGGGCGCTACATCTTCAAATGCACAAATCTGACCGAGCTTTTTATATTTCCAATTAGTCCATGTACATTCCTGTATAATATATTTGGCACTCAGGGGCCATGTTCATAAAACGCTTCTAAGCCTCGTTGACAACTAAATTGGCCTGTAGTTGGCTATATGCATAAAACATCATCCCCTACAGAACCTGGTAACCTTTCCAGCTACCCTGACCCCCTGGGCTCCCGGTCTATTAGTGTCCCCAAAGTAAACGCTCGGACGCTCAGCCCATTGAAACTGACATCTTGTGGTTTTTGTGGTTTGGCCGTCTCCCCACATTCTAGTTCACAACTATTTTTTTCTAGTTGGCAACTACTAGTGCCGTTTTATGAATAGAAAATTAGATGTCAACTAACAAGAAGGCAACTAGTGAGTTAGAAGCCAACTATCCCCTAGATATACCAACTAGCAGCCTTTTACGAATATGGCCCACTCAGAATTTCATATTCGTTAGACTTTCCCTATGCTCGAAGCACTGAGAAAAGTCAACTTCAGCTTTCCTTTGGCTCAAGTCCCACCCCAACTGTGCAAACCACTGCGTACAATAAACCCCTGAGTATTGTGAGGTAGATCTACATGTAATCACGGTAATAGGATAATTATTCTAAATCTTATTCTAAATCTAATTGCATAATAGTAGTTCCGCCAGACCGTGGAGCTTTTTATGGGGTGTTTCTATTTTTAACGCTCGGAATTCCATGGCTGACGTGACATCATCATGGGTTCCCCAGAGCTATTTATAGAATTTCCCGCGATTCTGCCCTGGACCTCTTGACCAGTGGCGCCGGCTGGTTGAAGGTAAATGGTACTCATAGTAGCCTAATAGCCGGTTCCCTCTAGAGTCCCTTTAAGTAGTAGGATATAACGACACAAACTGATGACGTTTTACATCCTCCCACAGCAGGGGTTTTACCTCGCTCCTCTTCATCCGCGGTGACGAAGGGAGCGAGCAGTAAGAACGCCTGATATTCTCAGGATGGACGTTTTATGGCGTTCGTGGTACAAGGTTTTCT
This sequence comes from Notospermus geniculatus, assembly GCA_002633025.1. NCBI lineage: Eukaryota > Metazoa > Nemertea > Pilidiophora > Heteronemertea > Lineidae > Notospermus > Notospermus geniculatus. The sequence goes on along the minus strand of NMRB01001728.1, from coordinate 5,252 downwards.
ACGCTAAAGAACAGATGGGCGTCAGTAATTCTGTATTCCATTATCTGTAACTTCAAACTCTAGACGCCCTAAAAAAACATTAGGCGTACACAAGATCCGCAATGTCACATATTGGGTACCAAATGGCGTCTGGAGATTAATATTCCTGGCAAAGTGTCGGGAACATACATGTACATGTATACAGTAAGCTCGAGTTTAAACCACCGGTTCATTATGTTTATAAGCACACCCACAATCCGAAATGGGAGTGAATAAAAACATAACAAGTGTTATGCTGAATGGCTGGAATGAGGCCAAAAACAGAAGTAGATCAGACAAGGGTCAGTTTCACCCTAGGCCTTATAACCAACTATTCATTCCAGCACGGGGGTGTGATTGGACTAGCGATTCCAGCCATTCAGCATAATACTTGTTACCTTTTATTCACTCCCATTTCGGATTGTGGGTGTGCTTATGAACATAACGAACCGGTGGTTTAAACTCGAGCTTACTGTATGTATTTTGACTGTCAAAATACATGTAGGCCTCGGCTCAAAAGGGGTCGACCCCGGCAAAATTTGCACCAGAAAATGATTTTGCTATTTTCGTACACGGAATGCCCTCAGCATAAATTTCTCCACCGGATTTTTGTGCTAATAATGTCATGATTGATGTGTAGGCAAATGATGTAATATGAACTCCATTGTGCTAAATATGTCAGAATTTTGCTCTTCGAATATAGCAGCAATTCTTCTGCATATGAAAAATAAAGAACAAACTCGTGGAGCGGTAGATAGGTAGGCCTACGGCGACGACCTGCGATGAGCAACGGATTTCTTTATGAATTGGATCTCCCTTAGCATCAACCTTCGACTTCTTGGGGCTGTTGATACAAAGAGGAATAGGCAACTAGTTATTCATTGCAAAATGAAAGCTTGTCGGATGGGGCCTAGGCTTACTGTTAGTGTTAGTAGCTGTAAAATGACTATTGCTGCCTTCAGGATTCATCGTCAAAACAACTGACCAAGTGAGGTAGTATATTTCTCTGCATGGATGATATTTTTGTGCGTAAAACAGGTTTTCTCTTGCTTGTACCAGTATAAAGCGATATGTTTCCCTCGACATCAAGACCGACTGCTTTCAACGACGAGGTTGATGAGAGCGCCACCTATTTTGCTGAGAGCGCCACCTATTTTCCAGTGGATAAAGTGTTTGGTTTAGCTGTGTCTGTCATAGGAATCTTTAACAACATCTTGTCCTACTTGGTTTTGAGTCGGAAAGATTACCGTCATAACTGTACTTGTTTCTGTATGAAAGTCCTCGCCATGATTGACATGGTCGTTTTAGTAGAATACCTTTTGATGATGGTGTTTCCCATCCTTCCAATTTACATAAGGCGCACCAATGGCGGTGCATTCTGCATTCAGCTGACGACCATCGTCAGAGCCGTCCTCAATATTTCATCCTGGACCTTGGTTTATATTTCAATCACAAGATTAATTGCAATTTCATTTCCTTTAAAGGAGCGCCACCTGGTTGACCTTTCGAAACGCAAGGATCTTTTTAACTATAAACGGTAGCATATTCTTTCTCTGGTCCTGTCAAAATAATATCTGGCGTCGCTTCTCCTCCGATCCGAGGAATCCCAGAGTTTGTGTCATTACGAAGCATTATTTGATTATCGCGGCATATTTGGAAACCGTACAAACGGTGTTCTATATCAATGCACCCTGGGTGTTTCTCCTTTTACTTAAAGATAACATATCACGACTTCATTGTTTACATTCAATGTTTGTAAACATGGATGTTTACATGATGTTATTTTGGACTTTTGGGACATGCCGGCCCACCAAAATGAATACTTTTGGAATCAACAGAATTTCTAGAGAGGCATGCCAACAACAAATTCCTCGTAAGGCAAAGGAAGCCTGGACATAAACAAACAAAATGTAAATAAACAATGAATTTCGTGGCCCGCGAAAATACCCGTGATACATTATCTTTAATGTCGCCACGCTTACCGTATTGCAAAGACGGAATCGTGACGTCATTGGGCAGTCTCTGTCGGATAGGAAACGCGCTTCGGATAAGAAAGACGAAGATGCAATAACAAGAATGTTGCTATTGACGACGTCTCTGTTTTTAGTTTTATTCCTACCTCGGTCAGTGTACACCATGATTTGGGACGTCGCCTTTCACTCCCGAACATTAACCGGCGCGGAAATTGAAATTCGGCGAATTCATTACAAATATAATTGAGCTCATTATTTAGTACTGCGAATCATGCTGCCAATTTCTACATGTACCTGATTCCATGCAAGAAATTTCGGAAGAACCTCATTGAAATATTTACATTCTCATGTCGGTCCAAATGAAGCTTTCCAACGTAACATCAACTTTATGTGGCTTGTGGCGAAAAAAACGTCACGTACATGTACCCTTAAAAATAGCGGTAAATAGAATTAGCCTGTTGAATGTACTTTACACGGAAAGTTAATAGTACATGTACCAGTATATACCTCATCTCCGCTGTAAATGTGTGCTCAGACTGCCGGGGAAAGTTAAAAGTACATATACCAGTATATACCTCATCTTCGCTGTAAATGTGTGCTGTGACTACCGGGGAAAGTTAATAGTACATGTACCAGTATATACCTCATCTCCGCTGTAAATGTGTGCTGCGACTGCCGGGGAAAGTTAAAAGTACATGTACCAGTATATACCTCACCTCCGCTGTAAATGTGTGCTGCGACTACCGGGACCATATTCACGAAACCTTCGCAACTTTGCGAGCTCCCAAATAGAGTGTATTGTTCGGCTACATGTGCCCTATCCCTCACTGGACTCAGTGCCTTACAGTTACATTCGCCTGCACGCAAAATTGGGAATGCTTCAAAATATGGTGGGTATCTGCAGGTTCGCATATTTGCACTCGCAACGAAAGTAGGAGAGAGAGAGAGGCACAGTGGGCCATTGCGATTTTCTCCCAACTGAAAAGTTGTGAACAAGTTACCTTGTCTGCCGTGGGCTGAAGAAGCTTTGCGTATAGTGAGTAAAAAACGGCCCACTGCCCCGCTTTCCATTGAATCCCGGGCCAACCGTATTAAAAACACCACAAAATGGAGGGGTCGTAGTGCGGTGGCTGGAACGTGTCGTCGTTTTATCTGAACTAACATTTATTTTTTCTAAATTAGCGTTTTTTTAATTATCACTGCGTGGCGATAATTCCCACCGCGCCCGTAATTAACTCTACCGCGTGGTGATAATTATTATCACCGCGGCGATGATCAGTACCACAGTGGCGATAAAATTATTTCCACTGTGCCCGTATAAATTAATTTCGTCGCGCGAAAATAATTATCGTCGCCACGGCGACAATTATTTCCACCATTCCCAATTATTTTCGTCGCGCAGCGATAATTATTAACGCTGCGACGATAATTATTATCACGGCCAGAGTTCATAACCATCACTCTGAACCAATTTATTGGTTGACAGAGTCAATGGCTGGTATTCATAAAAGCTAGCAAATGCCTTTACTTCAGGTTTTGTAGTACATTTACATTGGACATCGCTGTACAAATCGTAAGTGAAAGCATTTGCTAACTTTTATAAATACCAGCCAATGGATCATATGAATAAAGACAAGCAAATGCTTTTACTTCTGATTTGTACAGCATTGCCTAGTGCATTTGTATTGCAAAATTCAAGTAAAAGCATTTACTAGTCTTTATTCATACGACCCAATGTCACGTAGGATTCTGCGGTTGGGGGTTGATCGACGAATGATCCGTATGTCGTGGGCAGATAGTCTACTTTGCACACGCAGTTACTCAACAGTCAGGCAAGGATCCTTGATAGGCAGACAAGGCCGATTACTGCTCTCCCAACTTAGCGTATGATAACGTTTAGCGAGGATTTTTCCATTGCTGAAGCCAACTCGACCAATAGTCAATTCATCGCTAAACGTCGTCGTACGCTAAATGCAGTCGACCCGCAAACCTCGTTGAATATCCCAGGTCAAGAATATACCATCAGGGTCTCCAGCCAGGAACAGAAAAGTAGCAGGCCAGAAATATATCAAAGTGGTGCAGAATGAGTTGCAATTTAAATACCTGGAGCCTGTTTCAAAAAGTGACTTTAAGCTAATGGTTCTTTAAGCACATGGAATGATAAATAAAAAGGCAATTTCCAGAGTGTTTACGAATTTTCGACCCCAACCGGGGTCTTCTTCAGGCTGGAACTTTACAATCCGAAACTCTAGAACAGACGGAGCTGAAACCCAAATGTAGATATGAAGTATCCCATCCAAACATGACGTGACAGCAATTAAGGAAAGAAAAGAGTACAAGCCCCAAAAGATGGTTGCTCAACCTAACAGAAATGTAATTAGTGAAGGAAGTGGTTATTTGGCAAGCAAATGCTTGCCGAATTACAGAAATTTGGTCTTAGATGGCAAGCAGACAATAATGAATATTAATTAGACCCCATTAATTATGCAAACAGAAGATGAAGATGGCGTCCTCCGACTCGCCGTCGCAGCCCTCGCCAAAAGGCATCGAAAAGTTGCGATTGGGAGTAGGCTATGCCTCAAACGAAGATTTTAAGACGGAGTTAAAGGCATCAAACTGTTTATTTGCACAGTTACCTGCTGTGTATGCAGTAAGCGTACAGTCTTGGATGCACGTCTAGCTCATTAATTATGCAGCGCTCCCAGAGCAGCTGGCAGGGCAGAAAATATCGTTTAGTGGAGGGGGCCTTGCGGAAAGGAGCCACCTACAAGCGATTTTCAGAAGAAAGTGGTTTCATGTTTATCGACCCTGGTTTGCCAAACAGTACGCCAAGATTGGCTTAAAACGACGAGTTACCTGCATTGTCCTGAACCAGTTAATAAATTCCCATCGCATGTCTGCATCCAGTTGATTAGCGCAGTGCAAAGAGTGATGGGCCAGCAACCGCAATGTCGCGGGTTCGAAACTTGCGTGATCACACTCGTGATTTTTTTTCTTTTTTTTCGTTTTTCTTGTTTTTTTTTTCTTCGAAAAGGCATATATCAAGAAGAAACGTTTTGTGTTTTCGTACAAAACTAGATCCGAACAGTGGAAGGTGCCAACAAACGACTGCCGGATGGTGGCCTCATTTGCCACATAACAGTAGTCAATGCTGCGTAACTACGCCATAGGTAGCGACTTCGGAGCTATGGCCGCCATCTTGGATTGTATTCTGCCAGTGTACAAAAATAGCACAAACGTTTTGCCCTGGCATTCACCCGT
>NMRB01001727.1:138212-155030 GCA_002633025.1 Notospermus geniculatus | reverse complement strand
ACTGTAGAGCAAATTTTTGTCCAATTGGAATGCAATTAGTGGTTACCAGGCAGCCGTCTTGGAAAATCGACGTCATAAATTCTCAAGCTAGAACGTTTTGACCTTGAAATTTTGACCGTAAATCATGACCCTGGAACTCATGGCCTGGAGCATTTCGATTTTACGTTTGCCATTTGTTCTTCTGGTGCGTTCACACAGGTGAGCACATGGTCCATGGACCATTTCATTTAATTCCTGCAGTGATTTTTACATTCTTGGACGATACGATATTTTTCAAACTTGGAGCAAATTTTACAGTTCTTTTATTTTTTTGTTGTGTAATAAAAATTAAATTCTTGGACTGTACTTTTTCAAAGCACTTGAACGAAAAAAAACAGTCTTGAATAAATTCCGTTCCTTCACGCACAACCACAATCATGCATTCCAAGCGCAAATGACGTATCGGCTTTAGAGTTATACGAAATTGGGAATAGGTATGCGGTTTAACGATGGTTATACAAATATGCCAGATGTGGCTTATTTCACCTTCCTAAAATTGTCGCCAAATAACCCAGTGTTCTGAAATGCGGAACTCGAATTAAAATAAGGCATTCACCAATTATGCAGGGAATTTAATTGGCCTTCTTCGCGCCTTCGAGTCATCGCGCCATCGAGTCATCGAGTCAAGTACAACAAGCCTTCTGAGAGTGTGCCTTTTCACTATTTGTCTTGATTGGATTACTATCTCTCGACTATCACGATATTTACGCATTTTTGTCAGTTTCATTTTCGCGGATCAATATACCTTATATAGTCCAAACGTCTGACTCGTATTGCTATTTTTAGAATCTGCTGGACGCTAATACAGAGTCAGATGATGAGTAACCGAAGAACCAGATTTTGGTTCTACGTCATCAGCATGATCAGATCACGGATTGGTGGTTCCCGTATCACGTGACCTCAAACTGTAAAGATGGCGATGCCGTGCATTCGCCGATTCCGCTTTTCGAGAGGAATATTTTTCGTGATTTTGATAACAAATTGCAGTTTTCTTAATGTTTGTCTGGCTAAGAGTGAACAGAGAGCATGATTGCGAGTGTAGCTGGTTGAAACAGCAAGTAAAATGCCTGAAAGCAGCGTTGTCAAGTGATACGATTGCCGTGCACTAAATGTATTCAAAACACGACCTGGAGATGACGGACCAATCAAAATAGACCCCCCGCGACAGGCTTCATCTGACTCTTGTTGCGGCCGTCAGTTCTGCAAATGAGCAACAGGAGGCAGTGTTCGGACTATACCTTATAGAGTGTGAAGTCCCGCCCCTCTGTGACGTCTTGTGTGGTGTCATGAATTTTTAGACGGTGGACAGGTGTTCTTGTTTATATTTGGGACTGGCGAGGAGGCATGGACGGAATTCCATACAACTTTCACACAATCTGTGTGTACCTCACAATCTGAATATACCTATGTCATTTAGACCAATATTTGGGCAATTATCGCGACTTTGCAAGCAAAATTCCTACGTTGCCGTGGAACTCTGTATAAATCGATGCCCGAGACATGTGTAACAAATGAGTCATGAATAAATTACATTCAATTAACATAGTCCTGGTTCGTCTGCTCCTGCAAATTCAAGCAACTCAGAAGCGTGCAGATGTGTACTTTTCAAAGCGTTTCACATACCAATGAAAGAAGAGTCTTCTATAGAATACGGACATAAATATTTTCAAAAAAATCCCGCCAGGAATAAACCCGTAGGAACTCAATCTTTCACCACGACTGTTAGAAGTCAATGCAAACAGTGGAAAAGGTCCGGAACGAAATTTGATTGGTTGGAGCCCTAACTTGGAATATAATAGGAATTCCCTTAAAAATTAAGCCAGGCACGTCGACATGGTCGAGGCCTACAAAAGGAAACCACAGTAACGAGACGCGTGCACGTACAATACAACTATTGGTTCCTACCAAATATGGCAAACAATGGTTTGAATACAAAGAAGTTTTAACTTCTTTGTATTCAAACCATTGTTTGAATCCTTTGGCCCAAAATATCTATGTTAAAACATAGATATTTTGGGCCAAAGGATTTTGTAAAATCTCTGACAACGACCGGCTGAACGACAATGTTTATATGCAGCGGGAATTCCCTTCTTCATGATAACGTTATTACTCTAATTTCGTGTTTTTAACACACCTGCATTACAAGGTGGTGAGACCGCCTCCATCGTAATACGCATTGAGTGTGACAATAGGCCTCTTGGAGTAAAAAGGCCAAGGCGGAGAAAGGGCGGGGGAGGATTGATTTTAGTTGACCGCATGTTGTAACTGATCAGACTATGAATGACTTGTGGTTTGGTGTTTATCCTTGCGGCGTTCGGCCGTCAGTAGGAGTTGAATAAATTGACCACGTGGACTAGATAGCCCGAAAAGGCCTAGACGTCTGGAGCGGTGCAGACACCGTGCGGCCCAGTGATTAGTCATCCGTGGTGAATGAACTGAAAGACCCTTTGGCCAGGTTCACACTGCGAGCGAAACGGCGAAGCGAAGCGATGTGGTGAAAAGATCTGGGAGCATGACAATGGCCTGTAACGCTACAGGACAATGGAAATTCGCTTCGCTTCGCCATTTCGCTCGCAGTGTGTTAACACCCTTAGTGTACCTCTTGCAGGGGCGGCACGTTCAGTGCCCGCCTTGAATATCTGAAGGTGTGTTAAAAACACGAAACCAGAGTATTTTTCCGCGACCTTATTCCACGATTCAATGAATTGCATCGACTCTCATGCGACTAGCATGCGTCAGCTAAAATGCCGGAATTTTGTGCCGAAGGTTGCGTTTTTGTCAGCTGAGTATTATAAAAATCAAGATAATGTCAACGTCTTGCAATAGATAAACATAAGAACAATTTGAGCATATTGGTAATCTGAAGTTCGATCTGACGACTTCAAAAAATGCGTTTGAAAGTGTGATAAATTCACAGTAGAGGCCTCCTGCGCATGTCCATATTGACTACTTCCGGTCTTCAATAATATTCTATTGGCTCTGCCGTGGAGGTAGGCGTCGACTGAGCCGATTTAGCTACGTCACCGTTGTGGCCGTTCTCCGAAAGGTGACGCCTCTATAGCAAATTCCCTTCCTAACAGTCGTGTCCACTGGGTTAGGGCAAGTGTCATACCGGTAGAATGTAATGCCCCGCCCGATATCAGATGTCCGCTTCTTTTGTAAAGGGGACATCTGGTAACAGAATATAACATAAATTCTGTTTGACAGTGCCCGGCTGACCCTGGAATCTATTGTTGTGGGGCATCTCATATCGGGGGGCATGACATTCTACGACACCGGGCCTACAAGGAATAACAATGTCCAATATAAAAATCGAACATTTGGGGATAGGGATGCGCCCTGGCCCGCGTTCCAAGCAGATGAAATAATTTGTGGTGTGCTATTTGGGGTGTCTGACATATGTCTGGTAGTTAGGCCCACCAATCAGCAGAGTTGTGAGTCTTGTGTCACCGTGTCACATCAGTGTAGAGTGCGATACTTCATTGAAGGCTGTCATCATTTCAACTGACTGATAGGCCTAACAGTGAAGCTGGCGAGCACCACCCTGAAAACCTCAGGATGTCATTTTGATTCCTGACACACGAACCCTCTGCTGCATTTGCCACTCATAGTAGCTGATGTGGTAATTTCATCACAGAAGCACCTCCATCCATCCGGAAAGCTCATCCGTTTTGCCAGTTATAGGCCTATTAATAGGGGTGGGCACTAATATATACTTTTTTTTGAAAAAGTAAAAACGCCTAGTGTTTTCTATGGCCATTTGACACAGAATCAACACAAATGAGAAAATGTTTGACAAAAAATTGTTTTTGAGGTCGGTTCAGTGGAATTTTCCAAAATGGCCGCTAAAATCCAAGTTTTTCTCCAAATATGGGCTTTTTTTCACCAAACTGACGCACACATCTCATCATTTTCATTGTATTTTAGGACAGAGAGCCTAAAAAACAGCTTCCCACATCCATTCTTGGATGTTTCAAATGAAAGTAATCATAAAATGGCTGAAAAATCCGAAATGGAGGCTGCAATCCACCAATATTTTTGTAGCCACAATAGACTAGGTGTGTAATTTATCATTAAATATGTTCTCAGAGATGCAGATTCTAATTCTTTTCAAATATGCTTCATTTCAGGTCTTTCANTGCAGATTCTAATTCTTTTCAAATATGCTTCATTTCAGGTCTTTCAGATTACCAGTACTGTTGGATGTAATCCACAGTCAATGAGATATTGCATGTGTATTGTTTTATAGACCCCTTGCGAAAGTTGCATAGGAGGAATTTTACCGAAATTTTCCCCAGTTCTTTGCTTAGCCTTTGTGACGGAATTACACAATGAAGGTAGACAAGCACGTCTTACCATTTTTAGGAATTTGGGCAGAACAGATTCCGATAATCGAAGTTTCTCAGAATCTAATTCAGCCTGAATATCTGGAAAAGGAAGACCGTACAGTTCGTGGAATCATTTCTGGCACCAGCTACAAACTGAAATGTAGTCGTAACCAGAAATGTAGCCGCGATCTCGTCAACCAGAAATGTAGCCAGTTTTCCTACATTGTACCAGTTACATTTTTACATGCTCTGTCAACAGAAATGTAGCCCCAACCAAAAACTTAGTTGGATCGCCCAGAAATGTAGCCAAGCCTCTCCCAGCCAGAAATGTAGCCGAAGTCAAACTTGGACGAAAATCGATTCTGATGTACATATAATATCACGAGTTCCCAACTAGGGCTCTTTGGCGTTTTGTTGCATTGATCTTTGAATTTCGACTTAATTTTTTCCGCTCTCCCCATTATAGGTGTCGACAATTGCTGGATCTCTACTGGCAAATGTCCTGTAGGCCACCATCTTTTTCGGCTCCTTCAAACATTGCTCTGATCTACTAGTATTTCATATCATTGTTTGTTTTTGAAGGATTTTCTGATTTTCACTCCTGTTATTCACCGAAATTTAGCTTGTGGTACAGTGAAAGTACTGTGATCTTGTTATTGTTGTGATTTGCATACGACTTATGTGATGTGTCATTCACAAGTAACTTTCAATAATTTTTAAAAAACTTTCTACACTTCTGTGTGCGTTGAAATCACTTAGGTTTTCCAATTTGAGGAAACCCTCACGCTGATGCAAGTCCTAATATTGACTGTGATTTTGTCATCCCTACATTATGATGTGGTGGTGCGAATTCGCATGTGGTAAAGTGCAGACATTCCTCCTCCTGGAGGAACGCTCAATTTAATTTCAGGGCCCGGCAATAAATAGAACGTTAGTGCTGGCATTACTGCAAGGGTTTTCTATCGTGGCTATTACTGGTCTCTAATATAACGTCGCCCAATGACAAACGCAATGATATGAAATACCAGTAGTTCAGAACAGTATTTGAAGGAGCCGAAACAGCTGGTGGCCTACATCTCAATGACATTTTTCGTTTAAAGTGGAGATTGAACAAAGAATTCACTTACCGACACCCAACTGGTGACAGCAGAAAAAAAACTGAAGTCAGACTAAAAGGGTTAACGCAATGAAACACCAAACAGCCCGAGTCGACTTTCGCCTAAATTTGACCTCGCTAAATTGCTGGGCAAGTTCGGCTACATTTCTGGTTGGGAGAGGTTCGGCTACATTTCTGGGCGATCCAGCTACATTTCTCGTTGGGGCTACATCTCTGGATGGGGTTGCATTTTCTGGTTGACAGAGCATGTAAAAAATGTCACTGGCAGGAAAACCTGCTCCTGCTGCTTTTTTGGTTGACGAGATCTTGGCTAGATTTCTAGTTACGGCTACATTTCTGGTTTATGGCTACATTTCTGGTAACACCCTTGTTCACACAAAACATGGTGCAAATGGGGTTGTAGCCATTTTGTTTCTGTCATCGAGGTGGCGCTGCGACCGTATCCCCTTTTCCACTGTGACGTTGTACGGAACGTCAACGTCACACTGCCGTGACGTTGTGGCTTCATGCTCGCACCTCGTATTGCCACGGAGATGACGTCCTGAAGACAATGAAAAGCCCTGATACGGTCGCAGCGACATCTTTCCGTGGAGAAGTGGCGATGTCCTCATTAACTGCCGATGTGTGCTTGTGTCTGTGATACAGAATGATTTACGGTTAAAATTCTCCTACGTTTTCATTACAAGAAGTTTTCTCCATGAGCGATGACGTCATCAGCCTAATGGTTAAGCACTGCATTTTTCGGGCATTTTGACTGATCAAAGTTATTTTATTCGAAACAGAGTGGCGATCGTAAACCAGTCCGTTCGGAAAATGAAAGTTTTGGATCTTCTCTACGTCCACACTGCTTCTGGGATTTTTCTGATTTAATCCTCCGCCGTCATTATCCTTGTTTTGAAACCCTGTTGAATGCCATTTTAATGGTAACTAGAAATTGACTTGTGAGTCAATTTGAAGACCGCCTTTGAAAATTCACTGAATTTTGTAAATATGTTAGGGCAGTGTAGAAACTGATGATATTGGGACTGAACATGCGTCATTAGTGTAGGCCTACTATAGCCGTGTTTACACCTATGCAATTTTTCCAGGCCCGGGTTCGAATTTAACCCGGATCCATTGTATTTTCTGTCCACACCTATTATTCGTCTTACGATAATGAACGCTGGCCATGCTATTTATAGACACACCACCCATTCAATTTTAGCAGACCGACACCTGTCGGTGGGCTCAGTAAACGTTTTAGCCCGGCATTTTTCTGTCCACACCTATGAAATTGCCGGGCTAAAGTATAATCCGGATCAGACCCGCCGAGCGAAAGCGGGCTAAATTAGTCCGGCAATTTTTAATCCGGATCCGATTTTCATAGGTGTAAACGCAAAAAAGGCGGGTCAGAGCCGGGTCAGGTCCGGCAATTTCCTCAGGTGTAAACACGGCTTCTGATGTAGATGTAGACATGGCTTTACAGTGCGATTGCGTGTTTCGCGGCAGCCAAGAGCAGGGGGTTATTGTTTTCAAAGTTAGGCCTACTAAATTTCACAATTGGTAAACTTGTCGGGTTATGACCATTTAAATGTTATTGATTTCAGACAAATGTGCGTGTCATTTTTCGCGAAATACGGGTAGGCCCGCCACATCATGGCACCGGACCAAATTCATTTCGATCTCTGATTGGCCAGAGGACCTGAAACGTGGTGTGCGTGGCGTCACAGTTTGATCCGAGATGAGATGACGTCAGCGAAATCCCCGCTGCGGCGAGTGACGCTGCAGCGTCACGGCTCGACGTCGTGGTGACGCTGCGTTCTTAGGCCCGACGTCATGGGTTGATTGACGTCATGGGCAAAGGTAAATGCGTTAGGACAACAGACTCCATCTAATTAAACAGTTCATTGTTGGCGGATGACCCCCAAAATCAATAGGTTTCCGTGTAACATGCATATCCACAACTCCTGAAAGTTTCATCGCGATAAGTGGCGTATTTTTTGAGTTATCGTGATGAAACCACAGATTGGACGGAGAGAGAGAGAGATCCAGAGAGAGAGAGATCGAGAGAAATCCAGTGAAACCAATGAAGACCGCCACCTTGTGAGGTGGTGGCGGTCTTAAAAATCGGGGATTCCCTCGAAAAACAGCAGAGTGTCTGGGGATTCCCCAATGATAAACAATTTACGAGGGGTGGAACTAATCTGGTTCGATCGCCCATAAATACCTGATACTTCTCCAAAAATCAGTGAAAAAAAATCATTTTGATTGGTTGTGCCCTTCACCCGTCATTTTTGGTTGAAAATCTCGAACTGTCGAGTGTTTTTCCAGTCTTGCGCATGCGCAGAACATTCCAGCTGACAGAAGCGATTTGGAAACGTGACTCGGCACCGTGAAAAACCTCAAGGTTTGTTGATTAAAACCTCGAATTTTCGCATTTTCCCACTCTGTTTACCAAAAGCAATACTATGTACAGGTTTTGGTGCCTTGTAATAGGCAAAATTCGTAATGTTTTGCACATTTTGAAGGCTTTTTTCATTTTCCATGCTGACGTGGACAAGTCCATTGTTCAGAGTGGTGATAGCTAGCTTGAGTGTGCCATGTCATGCATGTATAGCCTTCTGCATACTTGTTGGAATGTGGCTGGATTCAGATTCAGTATACTGGTACACCCTTTTGTACATGCATGTTTAATATTTTTTTCAACAAAAGCCAAGGTGATCTCGGCAACCACTGTCTTGAGTTAATGTGAATTGACCTGGGTATACGATCTTTTCATTGTATTCATTACTTTGTATTTTTTTCAGTAGATGCCCCCTGTGTTAAGGAAAAAGTCATCTGTGGATTACAGAAGTCTTGCCAATGGCCCACAGCTGGGTAAACACACCATAGGAGGAGGCATCGGTACCTGGTCAACGAAGACATACTTTCCATGTCGAATTGTTGAACAGAAAGTTGTGGATGGAAAGCAGTTTGTGAAGGTTCACTTCATAGGATATGACTCCAAGTTTGATGAATGGCAATGGGAAAACGAGGTGCTGGAAAAACATCCCTCTGTTCTCAAAGCCAACGCCCTTACTCTGGTGCAGCATGAACTTGGAATAAAGATAAAAGAGTCGTTGTCTTGTGCACGAAAAAAGGACAGTTCAGTGAGGATTTTGATTCCTATTCAACAGGAAACTTTTGCCACCTTCAGCAAGCTGGGACATCAGTGTAAGAGGAAGAAACGTGGCAATGAAGTTTACACGATAGAAAGTGTTCATTCACTTGACTCTTCCATTGGAAAAGACTGGTGGTTTAGAGTTATTAACCAATTCGGTGATCATGCATTTGTTGAGGTGAAAACCTTTTATTTCTGGTTGCAGGAAAGGAGGCCACTCACTGAATTTGTTAAGGACGGCGCTGAGTTCAAACAGAAGATAATTCATCGTGGTTTTCAAATGGTGGTTAATTTCGTTGTAAGCAAGGGCAACAAATATGATTTTGACAAGCGTCTCAAAGATTAGACCATCGGGTTCGATATGACTGCTTGACAAATTCAATGTGTGGGCCCTTCTGTTTGATGGGCGCTAAAATGTGCATGTGCCTCGCAAACAATAGAAATTCTATTGTAAACAATAGAAATTCTATTGTTTGCGAGGCGCATGCACAATGCTAAAATGTGCATGTGCCTCGCAAACAATAGAAATTCTATTGTTTACAATAGAAATTCTATTGTTTGCGAGGCGCATGCACATTAAAATTAGCGCTCGTCAAATGGAAAGGCCTGAATTATTCCGACCAACATAGTACCCAAAGCGAAATCTCAAATTAATGAATCAGCAGTAGAAATGACGAGTAATTCAACATCTGTTAAACTTTGTAATTTTGAATTGCTACAGTATGTTCAGAATTTAGAGGTAAGTGGAAGTCTAGTTAGAGCCACATTCAACAATATATGTAGGATACATAAATTAGATCAAACAGAACTCGACATTGAAAGGTGTTGCCAAGCTCTGAAATCAAAACTTTCACGCTTGCTGGCAGCTTTCAAAAAAACAAGTGTTGGTGGTCGACAGCGTAAAGTTTTCTGTGAATCAATTAAGAAAAGTTACTATGAACTACCAATATATTTTCTCAGGTCAACATCTCTAAAAAGGAAGTTACAAAATGAAGTGAGTGAAGAGCGTGAAAAGAGAAGATGTCTTCAATCTGAACTTGAGAAAGTAAAAGATGAACTTGAAAGAGTAAATTTAGATTACAGGGAACTTAAAGAAAAAAGTCTCATTATCAATGTCTCGCCTGTCAGTGAAAAGCGTGGGAAGTATTCCAGGGGTAAAGGAAAGAAAGGGACACCCCAAGACCATCAGAAGTGTGACCCGGTTCTGGTTGAGACAATAAAAAATGCACTGACATGTTTAGGGTCTTGGACCCCAGTAAGTGTTAAGGTTAGGAAAGAAAACGGTCAAATGATTAAAATCCTCCTTAACACTGACCCTGATGACAGCCAATCCTCTGAATGTTCTACTGATGGACAAAAGTTTACTGATGAGCAGGTAGATGAACTGAACCTTTTGTTGTACATCAAAGATAGCTATAACATTTCTCATAAAGCCTTCCATGAGCTGGCCATGGCATGCAGGTCTATGCCCAGGTCTTACAAAGTATTCCAGAGAATTACTGAGTTGAACAAGCAGTTCGAAATTTTTCCTACCCCAGCACCAATAGAGGGTGTGCAACAAAGTCTTACTAAAAGGTTGAGACAAAGACTAGAATCACTGATAAACTCTGGTCAAGAAATTGGGGAGAAGATACGAGTGAAGCTTTCAGGTGATGGGGCAAAAGTAGGCAAAAATCTTCATGTTGTTAATTTTGCCTTCAATTTGCTTGAAGAATCAAATCACAAAAGTGTTCACGGGAATCATCTACTTGCAATTTTCAAAGCCCCAGAAAGTTATCAGACATTCAGCATTGCCCTAAGGGACATTGTAAATGAGGCCAGATGTCTTAAGTCAATTAGCATGAATGGGAAAGATTATGAAGTTGTCTTTTACCTAGGAGGTGACCTGAAATTTCTAAATCTGGTCACAGGAATTGACAGCTGCAGCTGTAAATATTCATGCGTGTGGTGTAAATGCCCAGCACATCAACGGCATGATATGTCACAGTCTTGGTCAATGACAGACCCTAACACAGGGGCCAGAAGTATTCAGGAAATCACTAAATGTGCAACCCTCAGGACTAAAAGTCAAAAATTCAACTGCTCCCATGAGCCGATCTTCAACTTCATAGAAACACACCATGTAGTTTTAGACACGTTACATTTATTCCTGAGGATAGCTGACCAGTTGTATGGTCAACTACTTCAAGAAATAAGAAGAATGGATAACATGTCGAAAACCTCCTTCTCCCGGGAGAAATGCCCAAATATGACAAAGTTCGAAGCTTATCTGAAATCTGTCGGCATCAGTGAATTTTCCTTCTATACTGACCGTAACGGGACACTGTGCTACAGAGACCTTTGTGGGCCAGACTACATAAAACTCTTTCAAAATATTGATGTTGCAAAGATCATAGCAGGGCATGATAAATGTGAAGCCATTCAATGGCTTTGGCATGAATTTTATCGTCTCATGAGTCAGTTGAAAGGACCGGTAGACTGCATTGATACATTTCAGCTTCAGGCAAAGTCTTGGGTACAGAAATATGCAGAGGTGTATCAAAGCAAAGATGTCACGCCATACATGCACATATTTGCTGCGCATGTCACTGAAGCAATTCAGTTGCATGGTGATCTATCATCTTTCAATCAACAGGGCTTGGAAAAGCTTAACAATCATGTGACAATGTGGTACTTCCAAGGGTCCTCAAAACGAGGAACTGAGGCATTGAAGCAGGTTATGCAGAGGCAGCTTCGCGTTGAAGAAAATGAGTCCCGTTGTAAAAGAAAGTTGAAATTCGCTGTCACTTGCTCAAACTGCAAGTTAAAGGGTCATAAACGGACAACTTGCAAAGCATTGTCTTCAACGTGAACAACATCAAATTTTGACAGAGTTTGATGTGGAGGATTCATCTCGGCCGGACATTCCCAGTACATCGATTTGGACTTGATCATGTTGATTGTTGTATTGCTACATGTAGATGTACATGTACATTACAGGGACCTTGCCGCGCTTAGAGAAAAGTGAAACTTCAGAATAATTTAAGCGCCTGTTCCTCACCAACAAGTGGAGTTTCAAGTTTCTGACAATGCATTGGAGGAGTAGTCTGTTAATATAAGTCATTTTATGGGAACTAGAAACTCCACTGGCAGGTTAGGAAAATCAATCAAAATAGGCCGTTTCTTCTCAGGTTTCCCTTTCTGAAGTGTGATTAGGTTCCTTTAAAGCAAAATTTCTCGTGGATATTCGCACATTTTTGCAATTGCATTTTGCGCCAATTTCTTGTTGACCTCAGAGAGGTATCAGGATACTTATAGTAATATCCGGTGTTTGTTCTTGACCTCAGAGAGGTGTCAGGGTAAATTTATTCACAGATTTCTTCTTTTATTTTGTTGTGATAACAGAACATGTATAAGTCATCCCACTCAGGGTTGCTGCATAACATAATTGCTATTTTTTTAGCAATTTTCAGAGGCGTAGCTAGCGGGGGGGGGGCAGGGGGCTAATGCCCCCCAGGTGGTCGGGGAAAATGTGTTTTCATGCACATTTTGACCAAAAATTAGCCCAAATATGGTCTTTTGCACCCCACCCCCGCCGGCCAAAAAAGCTAGCTACGCCCCTGATTTTGATACCGTACTTTGTTACAGCCAATAAAGTTTTTGTAGTTTTCTACATTCGCTTAATGGACTTCGTCATTAACTTTTGGCTTCGCTGTTCAGCTCAGCAAAATCAGAGGATTGGCCCAAATCCATTCTCACTGCAGTGGCCTGGATTCTTATCGTGACGCACAACTGCGAAAGCCGCCAACACCCCTATGGCATAATGGGCAAGTCCATCAATACCGCTGAGCTCTAATTTTAGAATCGAATGACGTCACTAATCTAAGAATAGATCGGCTCCCGCAGGAAACTTCTTGTAATGATCAGGTTTTAGGGGCAATTTTGATAAATTTTGTGAAATATTTCAAAACTATTAGGGCAAGAAGACGTCCAATCCTGCCAGACATGTCTTTTTCATGATTTGTGACATAAAAAACCTATAAAATGATATATTACTTGATATAGTTTGAACATGTTGCGGGCGAAATGGGCGGGAAAAAGCGTTTCAGGCGGCCATATTGGAAAATTGGACTGAACTGACCTAAAAACCCATAAATAGCTCAAACCACCACTTGATTTGTTCTCAGCACATCAAATGGCCATGGAAAATACTAGGCTTTAAGAGTCGGTTCTGTAGTGCCCACCCCTACTATTAACCTTGAGAGCACATTAAGTGTGTCATTAAAAATATCATTGTTCTGATTATTATCAACAGGCATGTAAACATTTAAAAGTAGAAATTCTTCATTACTGTCACCAAATTTCACTTTTAAACCACAAATTCGACTGTAATCAATTGTAATGGGCGATACCTTTGCATTTAAGTCTGACTTCCATAAAAAGGCACAGCCACCAAAAGGCCTACCACGCAACAATTCATCAGATTTCATCCCTGATATACCGGAGATATTTATTTTACCACCTAGGTCATTACAAAAACTTGTCAACTGTTCATTCAATAACCAATGTTCCTGGAGGAACAACATATCACATTTCTGCATAATATCAATAATAAAATCCTTGCGACCGGGTCCAACCCCGTTGCAATTATAAGAGCCAAAAGTCACAGTACCCATAAAAAGACACAGCAGAGTTATACCCCCATCACACTGAGCTAGTTCTCAGTACGTTCTTGAAAATTTTGCCGAACGGCCTCAAACTGTGTGCGAACGGAGTGGACGTTGTGGCAACGTTTTACCGTCTTTTTACGAACTTGGGTGCTCCAGTACATCGAAGCATTATTTGGCCAAGGGTACACGTTCTAGCCCGTTTTACGATTTTTTAGGACGGGGCAGGACGTTTTGAAAACGACTTCAGTGTGATGGGGGTATTAGGTTGAGACACAAGATCATCATTAAAAGTTGTTTGACAAGGATTCCTCATTCTTTGGAGTAACATACTTGCGAACTCGAATTCCTTCCGGCCAGATTGTATCATCAAAGATGTCATTAAATTGCGTCACAGGTATACAAAGCTTGAACGATTTGTAGCTGGAATCTGGGTGAGAGATTTGTTGCAGTCCTCTAACATCGAATCCTTGATCACGAATGTACCTTTCCAAGTCACTAGTTTCAGTATATGGGTCCACTCTGTACAAAAACACATAGCGACTGGGTTCGGGAGCACCCCTGACGTTCAGTTTTTCACCATTTGACTTAGATTTGCCAGTTATGAACTTATGGCGTTTTCGTTCCTTAGCCTTATCCTTTTTCTGTTGCCATAAAGGCCACTGAAAAGGTTCCGATTCGACACTTGTCACACTATATCTATCCAGTGACTGCTGACTACCACGCAGTCGCAAGACTCCTGGATGGGCTGGCTTTTCACGACTCGGCATTGGACGACCAGGGCCAATTCCACGGCCACGCCCTCGGCCGCGGCCGCGGCCACGGTTGTTCTGGGCACCAGTCCCTGCCTTGGTTAACACATCAGAATAAGATAAGGGCGTCGATTGAATCACTTTGACACTTGGATTGTCACTCACCCTTGTCATCGTTGGCACATCACCATCCCATATTGAGGTTACTGGTGCCTGGGACGAATCAGGCATCCTTTCGCTGGATATACATGGCTGGTGTGATAGGCACGTTGTTGCCTCTCCTTTCGATACAGGGACGTCTTGGCTCACACAGTCCATAGATACGTTTTCGCATTTGTCGTCATTGAGTCCTACTTTCCTTGAAATAATATCGTAGATATCTAAAGAGTTTTTACATACCGAATGTTGTATCGTCGACACTTTTTGTTCCAATCGTGCTAATCGATCCACAAGAGAAATATTATTTAACTCTTCAGGGCGTGATCGCGGTATTAAATTCAACTCTAATGCAGGTACAACAAAGTTCGGCATCTTGTTCGACTTGTCCAGTTTAGCCAGGGCCGTCAGGATATCAGAAACGTTAGCCTCTTCTTCCTTTCTGGAAGTTGATGTCTTTCGATTAACTTTTTTCCCGATAACCTCCGGATCTGTTTTACTCCACAGAATCGTTTTGGCCGTCAAAATCTGGTCTGGTGTGAAGAAACCCAGGACAGCAGCTTTTACGTTTTCCACTGTTCCCGACTGGAGGGCGAAAACAATATAAGCGAGTAATGGTTGCGATATTGTAGGGCCAACGCCCACTTCAACAATTGTATCGTCGTTCTCATTCGTATCCAGCACGTTTTGATCCGCGTCATCTGATTTATCCTCATTCACGTTGAGCTCAGCGACTTTAGTTTGTTTGTAATCCGGACTTTCTCCAGTGGGGCTTGACGGGGGTCGTTTCGCGCTCCCCTGCCCAGCGTTCAGCTTGGGGGAGGCATACGTTTCTGTTATTGTTTTACCAGCGTCCGCCATTTTATCATGCGTGACGAATGCTTGGGTATATAGTATGTTAATCCAATATCCTTCGTCGGGGGGGATTATCCACTCAGACAAAGGTCGGTTACACTATGTACATTATAGTACAAGTACGTGTTTTGTACACGAATTTGCGGCAACTCTGACAGTTGAAAAATTAAAGTCTCAGTTCTTTAACTATATCAGCAGGAATAGAACCTGCGTTTCTTTCATCTGATGATCACAACCAGAAATATCAGTTCTATACCTTCAGATACCCGAAAAGACCTTGGGATCATCCAAAAAATTGGAGAAATTATGAGCAGTCGTTCACTGGCCATCCGTACTTGCCGCCATCTTGTATCTCGCCTCATGGTGGCATTTCATGGTGGCATACCACTTTAGAAATTCTGTTGATACCAAAAGTATTCAATTTGGTGGGTTGGCATGTTCCAAAGGTCCACAATAACATAATGTAAACATCCATGTTCACAAACATTGAATGTAAACAATGAAGTCGTGATACATTATCTTTAATGAGCTGCTTAATTATATGTAATTGACCTAGGCCTAACTGGGGGTTGTAGTTACATGAGTTGTTCCTAGATGGCGATAGTGCTATAGTTAACTGTTAGGCCTACGAGCTGATAATACAACAGTTTGATATAAGTTTCTGCCTGTTAATCAGAAGAAGATGAAATGTTTTGGCTTGAATAAACAGTGTGGCTATTCAAATCTTGGGAGACGCTGGGGAAGAAGTTCCGCCACGTCACACTCGAGCAGACGATGCATCAGAAAATCGTCGCTACTCCTTCAGTTTAAAATGTTATGAACTTTAATATGTCTCATAATGTCGAGTTATGCCCGTTCCATTATGATTGCCTTTATCGCGAGATTATTGCATATTCGGGTCTATTTCACACAAAATACACGCATACCCACCCCACACTCTTAGCCGAAAAGGTTCTTTGGTGCCACACCAGGAGAACCCTGTGATTTAAGAACCCTCGGGTTGTTTAAGAACCCCTAGAGGTTCCAGATAGAACCTTTCCCTCAGAAAAGGGTTCTAACTGGAACCTTTATGGGTTCTTTGGCGACAGAAAGGTTCTATATGGAACCCTTTCGGGTTCTTTACAGAAGGTTCTATATAGAACCTTGGGGTTCCTCTGGTGTGGCACAAAGAACCCCTAAAGAACCTTTTGGGCTAAGAGTGCATGTTAACATGCATTTTGCCATTTTGCAAGGGTTCGCCGTGGATCAGGGACGGATTCCTTCAGCATGGCATCAGCACGGTAAATTCAGATTATTTTTCAATCATTTCCATGCGTCGAAGTATGCCCAGTTTGGAGAAATATCAAGAAATGTACCCAGCTGAAGTAGTCGCTGGGGCAGACCCTGGAACTTTCATGGTGTACGCTGGGGCAGACAGTATAGTTGTATTGAATACTTTCTACCAAACCAAACTGAAACACTGCGTTTGAAAAGCAGTATTTTTTCCAATTTTCACAATTTCTGTAATGTGCGATCCTCACTGCAATGCCAATGCTTCGAATATGCCTTGAATGACCATACAATTCACGGTTTGAGTGAATTTATTGCCTCTGCTTGCATGCAGCTTCCGTTTTTGCTAGTGCACCTCTGTTTTATGAAGTGCGTGCTCCAGTATCGTGTTTCTCGCGAAACTGGTGTACCAGTGTTGGAGATGAAGGATGACAAAGTAGAAAGAGGAAAAAGCCAGGAAGTTTCGGCACAATCAGATCTGACCATGCTTCACAGACCCCACCCACCCACCCATCAC
>NMRB01001727.1:122734-138206 GCA_002633025.1 Notospermus geniculatus | reverse complement strand
GCCAAAAGGGTGAATGTCGTCCTGGGTACCCCTAAAGGGTACCCAGGTCCAACCTGGGTATCCCTAAATGGCACCCAGGTACGTACTGGGTACCCTTTAGGAACCTAAAGGATACCCAGTTTGACGAACATGACGAGATGAGCGGTAAAGGTACCATCAACCTGGATTCCAGGTATCTCACCAGGCGGGAATTTCAAACTGGGTATCCTTTAGGTTCCTAAAGGGTACCCAGTACGTACCTGGGTGCCATTTAGGGATACCCAGGTTGGACCTGGGTACCCTTTAGGGGTACCCAGGACGACATTCACCCTTTTGGCCTCAATAAAGGCCTACATGCGGGTTTATACATTGAAGCCCCAATAGGGCCGGAATCTGAGCTTCCAAAAAATTGGATGAAAAACTGGATCGTGTGTTTTGGCCATAGCAAGTCTTACATCAGGGCCCGTATGCATAAAGGTGGAATAAGCTTATTCCATCTTTATGCATACGGGCCCTAGGGTGTACCAAATATTACTTGAAAATGGGTTTAAAGGAGTTGGACGTCCAAGTTGTAAACACTCACTCACTGGCTCTCTATCCACGCGACGCCTGCGGTGCTGCCACCCATTGTCGGTGATATGTACTGACGTGAATATCGTGAGTGAGTTGCATTGGACCGGGCACCAGTCCAACGATCTCGGGGCGCTACTGGTGCTGCCACCTTCACGAAGAAATAAAACTAGTTTGCTGGCCACTGTTTGTAAACAAACCAGTTTGTTTACAACTTGGACGTCGAGCTCCTTTAAATACATTTCCTGATAAAAAGTTAATATATTGACATCACTTTGGATAGGCCTATACCCCGCTGTGTCTGCCCCAGCTTATCCTAAATTCGACATATTTCAATTTTTCCGGGTACAAAATGCATGTTTTTTTCATAAATGTAGCTGAATAAGTTATGAATTTTAATATTTTCATCTATATGACGGTTTACCGCACATGAAACATATAGAAAGGGAACTGTGGCCAAAAAAACCACCTCGGAAGCTGAATTCCTCCCACCATGCATGAATGGCGACTCTCTTCAAACTAATGCATGTAAATTATGTACCAGTATTGGAACGATTAACATTATGGTTTATTAATATGAGGTCACTGTCCCTGCAAAGAGGGCCTACATAACAAAATGCAACTTGTCGTCTGCTCGAGTGTGACGTAGCGGAACTTCTTCCCCAGCGTATCCCAAGATAAAGATTTGAATAGCCACACTGATAAAGTCTAGAAGACATTTTTGATCATGTTTTAACTTTCATTTCTGCACTTCCAATGTGGACTGTTGTTAAAGCTGACGTGAACGAACAAAAAGCCCCCATGCGACGAGCAAGAGAATTGCAAACGCCCTGCAAATGCCTCAAACGACGGCTCAGAACATGATAGACCCCACGAGGGCGCCACCATGCTACGTGCATTGTATTGTAATCATACATTCTCCAACACTGGGGCGAAATAAAAGGCGTAATTGATAAAGCCATTGATTGGAGCAGCTGTATAGATCGTCAGTCTCAGTTCCACGAAATTCCGTCAGATGGCGTGGCGATCGCGCTTTCGATTAGCGTTCGTTTTGGCGCTATTTCTGTGGGGATTTGGGGTGTATTTCGATCGATCCTTCGGCTGAGGGGGCAAGGCCGGGCCTGGGGGGTTTTGAGATGATATTTTCAATATATCTTGTGATATTTTTTGCGGTAAAAGTGATGTTATTGGTTGTTTACATTGCAAAAAACGTATTTGCAGTGATTCTTTTCAACTATATTTGACAGTTTAGAGTCAGTGGCGGCCACTGATGACATCATAATTGAAAATGTTACCCGGGGCTAGAAGGGTTGTCAGGGTAGTTCTGAAAGAACAACGGGAGGGAAATGGAATATAATGGAGCGAACAGGAAAAGTTCCGAGCACACGGATTTATTGTAGCAGACCTAAACAAAACCTTGTAAAATACAATGGGTATTTTTACCTGAAATCCTGTTGAATTATATCATTATATTATCATAATACAGTTTCTTTTTATTTTAATTGAGATGCACGATCCCCACCCGGCGCGGTACAATGCGTGCGCGCCCCCTATTGTCGAACGTCAAAAACACCGACGTGCCACACCCTACATGTGCAGCAACAACAACAACGTATCCAATGGCTAACTGAAAAATAAAAAGGGCCCCCCTTTCACTCTGCCACACTCTCCCCCCGTTTGAAAAATGTCGTCCCGACATGTGTCCCAAGCGGTGAAATTACCCAACAAAAGTACAACTCTAAATGCGATTCTACAGGCACTGTACAAGACGTGGTCAAACATTACCATATAAAGGACAGAGGATACCTGTACTCCTCTTCCTCGCAGTCAAAATCATCGAAGAAATGGCCAGTTTCCTCGAAAATACCTAAAGATTACCGCTTCGCCTCATACAGCAAGTCATCAGACTTCTTCCACAACTGGGCAATCCATCCACTTTCACCTCACCCTAAACAGCTTCCATGACCATGGGTCCTCCAAGAGTAACGATCTGAAAAATACTAACAAGAACACTGTAAAATACAGAAAATAAATCGATAAACAACGATATGGGTCCGTAACCCGACTTCCCCACTCTACTGTCCCAAAATAATCTATCTACCCGTAGGTCGAGATCGGATACTGCACAAAGACCGGATACCCACACCCATACAGCCCAGGCCACCCCATAGGTTGTACCCCTGGCATCACCGGAAACGCTTGTGGCTGATAGGTTGGTTTTCCCAATTGGTCATAGGTGAACTTCTGAGGTGGTCTACGCTGCCGCTGTGGTCTGTCCGCTGGCGTATCACTGTCATCGTCCCGTCCGCATTTGCAGTTGCAGATCCTTGGTCCCCCGTACTAAAGTCCCTCTGTTCCAATTCTGTCTGATTCTGTTCTCCCGGACTCGTCTCTGCCGCTTCATTGTGGCTCCCGCTCCCAGCTACTGGTTCAAATGGCTCATGTTCTGGATCCAGCCGTTTGTCCCAAACAACAACAGCACTATCCAACTCACTACTACTAGTGTCCGTCTCTGACGGTCCCCTCTGGGTGTCCTTTATGTCCTCTCTATCCTGGTGTCGTTGATCCAGGACTTTCCTCAACTGTCTTCTCTTCCTCTGAGGTGGCTGTGCTCCCTCAAATGGTAGTTCGTCACACTGGAGGAGTAGGTTGCGGTGGAGTATTCTCGTTCGTCCTTGACCTCCCTCTGGTTGAACCTCATACACTGGAGAATCATCTCCCATCCTACGGACCACCACATGAACCTTCTCCTCCCAGTAAGATCTCAACTTGCCTGGTCCTCCGCGCTCCGAGAGGTTCCTCACTAACACTCGATCTCCACTCTCCAAGATGGTACTGCGAAGATGGTTGTCGTAATTCCTCTTCCCTTTCTCTTGCGACTTCTGAATATTCTTCCTGGCCAACTCATATGCCTCTCCCATCTGTTTTGCCCACTTCTCCACTGTATCCAAATCTTCGTCCTGCTTGCAACCAAAAACTACATCAATGGGAAGCCTCGGAGACCGACCGAACAAAAGCCGGAATGGCGCATATCCAGTAGAGTCGTTCCGAGTACAATTGTAGGCATGGACGACCTTATTCACGTATCTTTTCCAATCTTTCTTGTGGTCCTCGGCCAGAGTTCTCAACATCCCAAGTATTGTCTGGTTCATCCGCTCACAGACGCCGTTTCCTGAAGGGTGGTACGGAGTTGTCCTACTTCTCCCAATACCGCACCTCTTCTGAAGTTGATGGAATAACTTGTTCTCAAATTCCTTCCCCTGATCATGATGCAACTTGCCCGGAAACCCAAAGCGAGGGATGAAGTCATCAAAGATGATATCAGCGGCTGTCTTCCCTGACTTGTTCCTTGTGGGGTACGCTTGTGCGAACTTCGTGAAATGGTCAACTATCACAAGCAGGTACTCGTGGCCTCCCTTCGATCGCTCCAGGTGGACATAATCTATTGCAATCAACTCAAATGGCTGCGACGTCTGGATGGGCTTCAATTCAGCTCTCCGTAGCACCCTAGGTTTCTTATCCTTTAGACAGAGACAACGCTTCCTAACATACCGAGTGATATCACTTACCATTCCAGGCCAGTAAAACCTCTCTTGAGCCAACGCAACAACCCGATCTGGTCCAAGATGTGCCATTTCCTCATGAAGGAGCTGGTAAACCGTCTGGTAATATTTCTCAGGCAAACAGATCTGGGAAACATCTCGTCCATCCGGCAGTTTGCAACATCGTCGCATGACGTCACTGGAACTTAGGCTCAACCTGTCCCAACTTCGGATCCATGCCGCTAATTTCCTCCTCTGATTTCCTGGGTACTGTCGCAATTCCTCCTTTGAGGGCTTTTCTCCCCCTCTGAGCCATTTCTTTACCAAACCGACGGCCAAATCATCATCCTGGTTCCTGGCAAGCTCATCATCTGGCACCACCTGAACTTCATTCACGGTAAAACTCTTCTCGACCTCCTCGGCTACCTTTACGGGGTTTGGAGACAAAACCTCAATCCATCCCACAGTAGTTTCACTTCCATCTTTAGTCAACGTGCTTCCGAGGGCGCTCAGCTGTTCTGGTCCCGCTGTCTCCGTACAACCTCGCATGTACTCTTCAAAGTCCAAGGGCTGTCTCGACAGGACATCAGCGACCACATTTGTCTTTCCAGGTTTATAATGGAGAGAAAACTTGAAATCTGCCAGTTCCCCAACCCACCGATGCCTAGTTGCGTCCAACTTAGCTGACGTTAGGATATAGGTCAACGGATTATTATCCGTGTAAACCTCAAAGTGCGGAGCGTAATACAAGAAATCGCGAAAGCGTTCCACGACCGCCCACCTGAACGCCAGAAACTCGAGTTTCCCCGAATGAAGGTGATAATTTTTCTCTGCGGGGCTAAGCGACCGAGACCCAAATGCAATCACCCTCAGGTTCCCATCTTCCTGCTTCTGGTACAACACGGCTCCCAGTCCCTGAGCACTAGCATCAGTGTGGAGGACAAATGGCTTCTCATAATCCGGGTATGCCATCACAGGTGCACTCGTCAAACAATCAATGAGTTCTTCCACCGTACGACGATGTTCATCTCGCCAGTCAATCTTCTCCCGTGACGACTTCTGTCCTCCCTTCGTTTTCCGGCTTTTCTTCAATTTTCCTTCCTTTAAACCTTTACCTTTGCCTCCCACTGACCTGCTATCTAGATCACTCAACAAATCGTACAGACATCGGGCTCGACGGCTGAAATCCGGGATAAATTTGCGATAATAGCCCAACAATCCCAATAACTGCCTTACCTCACCGACTGTCTGGGGATCTTTCTCCTTCAATGCCACCACTGGTTGTACATCTGCTGGGTCCATTCTGTACCCCTTCTCGGAGACCAACTGACCTAGGAACCGGGTTTCCAATCTGAACAGTTTACACTTCGCAGGTTTCACTTTGATGCCCTTACTTCTCAATCGCCTCAGTACCAATCGAACATCTTCCACGTGCTGCTCAAACGTCTTACTGAAAATCAAACAATCATCCAGATAGGGTATGCAGCACTTATCTCTCAAATCTACCAAGGTCTCCTCCATAAAATTTTGGAAACACCCCGGTGCCCCAGAAACCCCAAATGGAATCCTCAACCACTCGTATAGTCCCCATGGAGTGCTGAACGCTGTGTAGGGCCTACAGCTTTCTTTCACAAATCCTTGGTGATATGCCTTGGACTGGTCAATCACAGAGAAGTATTTATTCCCTATCAAAGTCTGAATCTCACGTTCTATTCTAGGCATTGGTAACTGAGGAACATGGCTCTTCTGGTTGATCGCTCTATAATCAATGCACAATCTCAACGTATTGTCCTTCTTGCGGACACAAACCATCGGGCTTGAATAGCAAGACTTACTCCTTTGGATCCAGTTTCTATTCAGCAAATCAGTCACGTAGTCCTTCACCTCTTGGTATAGCGGTGGTGGCAAAACACGATACGGCTGGGCCACAGGGACATCATCTTTCAACTTAATGTCGAGCTCTAGACTTGGAGCACAACCAATATCATCATCATTATGAGCAAAAGCATGACACTCCTCTCTTAACATCTTTCTAACAATCGCGATCTGCTCCGGACTTAGGACCGCCTCATCTAAGTCAACTTCTGGGTCCCATAAGTCAGAACCAGCATGGGCTCCTTCCTGGTTACCTTTACCATGTTTACCGTCTTCACTTACCTGTTGAGCTCCAACCACCATTCCCTCTTTCTTCTCACCCCGTTCCTTACCCTCGCACGCACCATCAGTTTCTGTCTTATTTCCACCAACCTCTGGCATGTCTGGGGGCACCACGGTTATCAAAGATCGGACGGATTCCAGTCTTCCAATCACCATCCCTCGGTGCAATGTGACGTCACAACCTGAAACGTTACTAATGGGAAGAGTTACCGCACAAATCGCCCCTCTCTGCAATTTGACGAGTGCCTGTGGAATCTTTACTGCACCATCCCAATGATCATAACCCACACTAGAAAACACCGCAGTCTGATCAGATGTTTCGGCCCCGACGCGCGCAAAACACCGCACCTTACGCGTTTTACCCTTAGGAACAATCACATTTTGCCGCCCAATTTTCACCGCGCCAAGGAAACTCTCCTGTTCCTGCTCCAATACAGATAAAACTGAGGACACCTTGTGACGTTCGACCGTAGGGAACACCGATGAAAAGCCGCTATCACCCAGCCAGTGCGAGATAACGTTATAGCCCAAAATAGGCGGTTCCAGCTCCGATTTTGTAACCAAGAAGGGTACACCCACATGACAATCACCATTAGGAGGACAGACTTCCAGCTCAACGTAACCCACGTACTTTATCCCATCCCCACTGGCTGATTTGATATGCAAGTCTTCATCAATCAACTCTGAGATAGGCCTAATATCCTTATTAGGGAAACGGTCTTTGAGCCATGAATGCCCCACCAGACTCACTTGAGCCCCAGTGTCCCATAACATGTCGTCAACCCGTTGCCCCTCCACTAGGAAGGACACCACACACTTTTCACCAATCAGTTTCACCAATTTCCTTTTGTTCTTTGGAGTAAGTTCCGGTACAGTTCCAGATAGTTCCTTCACAGGTTGCTGTTCCAAATGTTCCTCCACGGACTGAATGGCATGACAAATCGTTCTGTGCTGCGTCCACCCCTGTTGCTGACATTCCTTACTACAATAGGTTGCCGAATGACAACCAGAGCAACGTTTCATGTTCTCCGCCGCACTCACCAACTTACATGACAAACAACCTAGATTCCTCGAACCTAATTCAGGTGAGGGGGTTTCCTCTCTCCGGATTACTGAGCCCCCTCTCTCAGCATCCCCTTCGCGTTTCCCGAATTCGATGGCTGCTCCCCTCCTTGCTTCTCACTTCCTGTATTCTTCGTCAGAGGACAGAAGGATTTATAATGGTCACTGGACCCGCATTTATAGCAATGAAAACACCTCGAGCCATCGCGTCTACAGTTGGCACAACGATTCTGTCGCCTCTTTGTAGAATGGTGCGGATCTGTAGACTGAACTCCATCCGAAGATTCCCGCCCTCCTGATCCACTGCTCCCAGCCGGCCCGGTCTTAACCGCTTGTCGCAGCTCATTCACCTCGACTCTCAGGGACTTCAGTTGTTCCAAGACAGCGTTATTAGTACTAGTATTAGTACCCTCCTTCGTCAGACACGAATCAGCCGCCACTGCCTTAACTTTCACTGACTTCTTGGCTTGGACCTCCGCTTGACGTCGAGTGATGTCATTCACCGCGGCAATCAGCTCCTCATCAGTCTTGGCCTCCAGATGACGCTGCAATTCTACTCTCAGGAAGTCGTCAGTCAACCCCGTACAAACCGACTGACGGAATTGACGTTCTAACAGAGTCAGATCAAACCCTGCACTGGATTCCTCTTTTGAAGCAAACACTATCTTCTGACGAATGGCCATCGCACGGTATAAGAAGTCCTGGGGTGACTCCTTTGGCCCCTGGCTAAGTGAGCATAAATCCTGATACAATTGAGATGCCGATTTCTCCTGATAAAACGCTCGGATTATCGCCTGAGCCTTTGCCAACGTAAGATCTTCTATTCCTTCCAAGTATTCTCTCAAACGACATGTGGGTTCCACCGACCGCACAACACCATCTAAAATATCCATCTCTGTGTAGCCGCGTTTCCTGCCGGCCTCCACTTGGCGAACAAAACTCAGGTAACGCAAACAATTCGCCCTATCTCCAATGTTGTTAGATAGTTTGAAGTTTTTGCTATGATATATCACACGACTAATTCCATCAGCTCCAACCTGACCACCGTCGCATTTATTCTCCGGCGTCTCGAGTTTCTCCGGCACGATCTTCGGTGTCCCCTCGGAATCTTTCGTGGGCACACCCTCTTCCGCCGCTTTATCCCCCTTAGTCGGTTTAACATCTTCCGTACTCGCTGAGTGACCTTCATCATCTCCTGTCGTCCCACTCTCAGACGCTGCTTCAACCTTGGTTATGATGTCCATCATACGGGTCAACGCTGCCACTCCGAGGTCCTCACCACCAGCCGACTTAGTGATCTCCGCCTCCATCATGGCCAAACCGTCTTCTCTGGACAACTCCACCGCCGTCTCCTTATCAAAGCAGGCCTCAACGACACGCCTCAAACGGTCCTCGTTCATGCAATACAACTTCATCCTCAGCGACATCACCACTTTGGTCCGCTCCCCCTCCATAATGACGTACTCTTGACAACGATCTGCTTGATGGCTTCTAGTTGATCCCGGCTGAGCCCCCAAAATTGTTACCCGGGGCTAGAAGGGTTGTCAGGGTAGTTCTGAAAGAACAACGGGAGGGAAATGGAATATAATGGAGCGAACAGGAAAAGTTCCGAGCACACGGATTTATTGTAGCAGACCTAAACGAAACCTTGTAAAATACACCGATGGGTATTTTTAACATGAAATCTGTTGAATTATATCATTATATTATCATAATACAGTTTCTTTTTAGTTATTCAAGATCCCCACCCGGCGCGGCACAATGCGTGCGCGCCCCCTATTGTCGAACGTCAAAAACACCGACGTGCCACACCCTACATGTGCAGCAACAACAACAACGTATCCAATGGCAACGTAACCATGACAACGTCACGGTGTTGGGCACCGCGTGCTGAGCGAGTGCGCCCGTCAGCTAGGCCTACACCCAGTTCCGACGGCCCTGATAGCCAAATAACAGCATTTTACAACACCTAATGACTCAATACATATTCTTCATATAACATAGATTCACTACGATGCCAACTTATGTACACTTGTTAAGTTTAAAAGTTATCTGAGAACGAAATACGCAGCGTTCACGAAATTCACGACACACCCTTCTCATTTCCCGACGGGCGCATTCCAGCGCAGCAACAAAATCACTTCAAATGTCACAAAAGTAATACAAATGGTTTCTGTAATGCGATATATCGAATCTAGGAGTCCTCATACATGGACTGAAGATGATCAAAGATACTTACCTGAAAGAACAACGGGAGGGAAATGGAATATAATGGAGCGAACAGGAAAAGTTCCGAGCACACGGATTTATTGTAGCAGACGTCCTTGCCGCCGCGCGCATGCGCACACCCCGCGACGCGCCCCTACGCTGCCCTCTATAATCCCGCAACCGAACTGAAAAATAAAAAGGGCCCCCCTTTCACTCTGCCACACATACACTTGGTATACAGGACTAACTTTATTCTTTATTTGCGTGATAAACGCTCAAACTTGCATTAATCAGGGTTCGTAATAGGGCCTACTAGTATCCAAGAGTTCGTAGAATCGAGGTTCGTAAGAGTGAGGGAGCACTGTATTTATATTTTAATAAAAAATATGGTTTGTGTGGTGATACCCTGAAGGGAGTTACGGCCTAAGCATCAAGAACGGGGTGGTCGGTAGTTTTCACCCCGAGGCCCATCAGGGTCTTCGGGGTATTGTCATCACGCTGGCGTCTGTCTGTCGTCGTCGTCGTCTGTCGTCGTCGTCGTCACGCAAACGACGTGAACGCTCTAACTTGAGAATGCTTTGGAATTTTCGTCTCACGTTTTGTACGTTGATACCTCATGACATGACGCTTCTCTTATTGAAAATCGACCGGATCCGATTCCTACTTTGGCCACCAGGGGGCACATAGTGAAATGACAAAATTGGCGATTACTCCTAAACTAGTCATCGAAACTTCATGAAACTTTTATGGTGGGTGTAGGGTACACAACATATCAGACGGGTTTTTGATTACACCTACATTTCAAGATGACAGAGGCCGAGGGGTTATGCCCGCAACAACGTGGCTATTTTTACCGCCCTCGGTGTCAGCGCATGTCGAAGGGGAGCGCACCTTGGATGTGTCGGGACCCGTACACTTACGCCTAACTTGGCGAAAGAAACGAACCCTTCCCCATTAGTGCCAATTTCGTCACACAGGTCGATTCGGGATCTTAGATCTATAACTCACACTCTTAATACTCCTGATCAAAATCTCAGGTGACATCGATTCGACGGAGCAGTTGGGGACAAAATTTCCCCCATGACATCATCAGGGTCGGATCCAGGGGCAATTTCGAATAAGGAACTAGGAACTGCTTAGCCTATTTACTATTTCCTTATTGGGGCAATTTCGAATAAGGAACTAGGAACTGCTTAGCCTATTTACTAGTTCCTTATTGGGGCAATTTTGAATAAGGAACTAGGAACCAACTTCACTTAGGTAAACGGGGGTCTCCCCCAGAAAAATTTGACAATTTAAGTGCATTTTCCTGGCATCAGCTGAGAGCAAAATACCGGAAATCTTATGTGATTCAATTTTTCTTGCTAAAAAAATCATTGCTCTGGCCAAAAATAGGGAGGCGTGGGGGCGTAGGCCTACGCCCCCTGGATCCGACCCTGCAGATGACGTCGGTAGGCCTACTTCTGGGCAGTGTAAGCCACAGATGGCAAAATTGTTGGCCAAACAATAAAGGGAAACACCGACATATGGAAACACTGGCAGATGTTACACCTATCAAACGAGAGTACCAAACTTTCAAACGGATGATGTCACGAATATTCATGGTGATACATTGTTTCTGGGTCGAATCACAGATTCACCGTCCGCGCGAGCGCGAAGGATCAGCGGGCTTTGATGACGTCACTCTCCCGGTTACTACTTTAGTATTGGAAAGGATTCGGCGAATCCACGTGCGTGCCGAGCATCGCAGACGACTCGGCCATATTCAGCCTTTGTGAACGACGAATGGACGGCTATAGGAACCGAAATTACGTTGCTGATCGAGAAGATACATTTGACTCCATTGAGATGGCTGCGCAGAGGGTAAGTGAGATTCTGAGTCGCATGAAAATTGAAAGCGTGTTTCTGTAGGGCGCAGAGCTCAGGCCTAGATTCTACTAACTCATTCTTGCTGCCAAAAGCTCTCTGATCATGATGCCATGGCAGTAGGCCTAGCAAGCATTTTTACGGGGAGGGAGGGGCAAATAACCCCGTCACCAAAAAGAGCCCCCCCCCCCCAACACAGACAGACAACAATCGCCTACTCATCATTGCCTATCTAGCCTGTAATTGTATCCAGCAACCTGACACTGGTGGGTCATGAGGTCGTGGGGTCACAACTACAGTTGGCTTGTCAAGCGTATATATTGCAGTGGAGTCCTGTTTAACCACCTAGGCCTAGGCCTACCTTATTGGCCACCAGGGGGCGCTTTGCAAAAACGACGTTACTGCTCTAGCGCGTTCAAATTAAATCTGATTTTCCTGATTTTTGGTTTAAAGGTAGGTCCTCCACGAACCTATCGATTTTCGGCTGAATCGGACTTCCCATTTGGCCACTAGGAGGCGCTTTGCGAAAACGACATTACCACTCTGGCACGTTCAAATGTGGTGGAAAGGTGTATGTGTGGCTCCTTCACAAACCTATCAATTTTCATCACATATCATCACACATGCAACGTTCAGTGAACACATAATTCAATTTACACCCACAGCCGAGGGGTCTTAAGTGCGAATAGCACGGTATTTTTTTAACTGCTGTAATAAATATGTCTGTTGCAATTTTCTTTCCAGAACTTTCAAAAAAGGGTGCGAGGCAGTAATACATATAAAGGCTGATCGATTTAAAGGGGTGTTGGTAGTCACTAAGCTAAATACTAACCACAACCATGAGGTCAGCGAGGAAATGTACAGGACATACCCTGAAAGCCGAAGAATAGACCCTGATGTCCGTGAGGCTGCCAAGTCGCTTATGGAGCTTAATGTTTCCAATCAGGTATGAAAAGCGCGTCCGCTGCATCATCTTGTGACAGGTGTTGAGGTCAATCAAAGATCGATGACTCAGAAATACAAATACATGTACATGTAAACCCCATCTGTAAACTGGTAACTAGGTTGACATTACATTGTTTGTTGCGGGCGGCCACTGCAATCACATTTCAGGCCACAAATTCAGGCTTTTCCATTTGACAGGCTCTAAAATGTGCATGCGCCTCGCAAACAAGCACATGCACATTTTAGAGCCCATCAAATCAAAAGGCCTGCAAGCTGAAAAAAACTGGGATGGATCGTGATACAACGCGGGGGATGGGCAAACCTGACAGGCCGTGATTGCCATGGACACCGGGTCAGATTTTTAAACTGTCAAAAATGATGGTTTTAAGTTTTTTAACCCATACAAGAACTAAATTGCTTGGGGTAACCTCGAAAATGAGTGCAAAACTCAAATGTCTCTGCTGGACCTAACCCTTTCCTTTGCAATCTGTTCCCTTACAGGTCCTACGTGACAAGATTCGCCAGCTGTCGAATAAAATATTGACCCACCAGGACTTAAAAAATCTGAAGCAGGACATTCAGAAGGAGAAAACGGAAGGAAAATCTTCGTTGATGTCGTTATGTGAGGCACTCGATGCAATAAAGAAGAGTACCCAGATTCATCGATTCAGATGATAATAAAGGAGGATGGGGAAATCAACTGTGTGTTTATTCAGCTTGGACATATTATGATCCGTGCATACAATAGTTTTCCGGAAGTGTGTTTGCTTGATGCAACATATCGTGTGAACAATTTGCGTATGCCACTCTATACGACAATGATAGAGGATGAGAATGGTGTGAGTGTCCCAGTGGCACATTTCTTAGTGAGGAATGAAGACCGTGAGTCTTTGGATGCACTGTTTGCCTGTTTTGTCAAAAATGTATCATGTCCAGAGCAAACAAAGGTGTTTATTGTTGACAAGGACTTCACCGAGATTGCTGTCATAAAGGAACATTTTCCTGCAGCTGCTATCCAGCTTTGCAGATTTCACGTGCTGAAAACGTTTTGGAAGGAAACCATGTCGATCAGTCCAGCTGACCTCCGGGAAAAGATTCGGAAGAAATTGGAGAAACTGATGTACTGTTCCACTGAGGCGGAATATGATGCTTGTTACGATGATTTAAACGTCAATGCACCTGCTCAGTTCATGACGTACTATAATCAGAACTGGCATGGTTCAAAGCAAATGTGGGTGAACGCATGGAGGAATAGGGAAACAAACTTGGGCAATGCCACCACCAATCGTTTGGAGTCATGGCACTCAAAAATCAAGTTGATAATGAAACCCGTGGACACGATTGCTGACTGTGTTTTGGCTTTGGTGAAAGTGAATGTAGAAAAAGAACTTTCCTCGATGATGAATCGGTCCCTTGCTCAGTCTACAGTTACGTACAATCAGAAACACAGGTCTGCTGATGCAACGGCAATTAATAGTCTGTGCACGAGATATGCATCAGGGCTTATCCTCAAGCAGCTGGATGAAGTGCGACCAATGCTCTCCTCGGCACAAGTCACCACCTCTGATTCAGATGGTCACAGTGTTGTGGTTATGGGAAAGACATACAAAGTGAACAAGGAGGCCATTTCTTGCAGCTGTTCCTTCTTTGTGAAGATGTTACTCCCATGTAAACATGTCTTTCTCGTAAGAAAACAATTGGGCCTTCCAACATTTCAAGATACAATGGTAGCACCAAGATGGACCAAGAGATACCAGATTGAAAGACCAATTTCCAGTTCTACATGTACATCCACGCCGGCAGACTGTCCACCACTCCCTTTGCCGTTAGTTGCAAACCAGAGTACCGCAAAGAAAAAAGCCATGAACCGCACAGAGAAGTACTCAACCGGTTTGAAAATTTGCAAGGATGTCTGCAACGTCATTTCTGACCATGGCACTACTAAATTCTGCCATTATTTGGAGGCCCTTAAATCTCTGCTGCAGCTGGCAATCCAAGGGAAAGACGTATCAGTAACTGATATCCAAAATGCCACTGAAGACCCCATAGCTGTTGCTGATACGGACCGTCTTGACCCACAGACTAATGACCCTGAAGACCTCACCACTGCTGAAGAACAGGATGACGATCATACAGAATCTGCCCCTGCCGACCTCACCGCAGCTGAACAACAGGGTGATGATAATACAGAATCTGCCAATGCCAGTGCCACCATTGCTGATACGGACCGTCTTGACCCACAGACTAATGACCCTGAAGACCTCACCACTGCTGAAGAACAGGATGACAATCATACAGAATCTGCCCCTGCCGACCTCACCGCAGCTGAACAACAGGGTGATGATAATACAGAATCTGCCAATGCCACTGCTGAGTGCACAGACATTCCAGGCTTTAGCAGAAAAACACAGCATTCACCTTCCACCCAAAGTAAATGTTCGTGGTCGCCCAAAGGGTTTATTCCAATCAGTAATTGACCTCCCTTACGAAAAGAAAAAAAGGAAAAACAAGGCAGCTCCCAGCAGGAAGAGGCGTAAAATTGAAGATTCATGTTGTAACAACAGCCAGGGTGACAACAGTTCTTGCCTGTGAGTATACTGTAAAATGGCTTACTGTATTTTGCGTAATCATTACGCCTGGCGTAATGTTGTGGGGAAAACCGGGAAACATGGTACCTTTTTCGATGCCTATGCAGAAACATACACCCAATGCATGTGCGGCACCTCGGGGACGAGGTCAGTTAGTTCCGCTGAGGGAGTGTTCACTATTGCTAATATCTGTAAAATCGAGCATATTTTTCTCGATTCGATGCAAAATTGCCTTGATAAACCACCTTTGTTGAAGGTACAGTATCAGCTGCCCACCTAGGTAATCCTTATTTTGTTTGTATAGCATGTACCCACCTCCAAAACAGACGAAAATTGATGTGAATGCGGTAATACTGACTTTGGCGAGGCAATCCTGAAACAAGTGGCAAAAGTGAAACATCGCCGGGAAAACCCGAAAAATTAAAAGCCCCACTCGCCACGCGCAGTGTCGTGATGACGTCGTCCGCTCTTGTGCGTCGTTGAGTAATATTGATTTCTTATGACGACGTCTGCTGTGAGTGGGGCTTTTAATTTTTCCGAGTGCTGCCGGGCGAA
>NMRB01001727.1:100220-122409 GCA_002633025.1 Notospermus geniculatus | reverse complement strand
AATTAAATTATGTGTCTCTATGATTTCAGACCACTGGATTTAGACAGCATTGAGGAAACGCGTGTGGCAGGTCCAACTGAAAGTGGTGAACACAGCATGGATTCAGACGATCGAAACGAGTTAGTGTAAATTTTTTGTTTTTTGCATTGAATTAAAAAGTTAAAACTCTGGGGCCCGTTTCGTAAAGTTACTTTAAGCCAATGGTACCATTAACTTCAATGCATTTTCCATTTGGTTAAAGGTAGTATTAGCTTAAAGTCACTTTAAACATTAAGAAAAAAGTGCCAAGAAAAAACATCAAGAAAAAGTAAGTGAGCTGGCCATTGTACTGAACTTAATCTGGGTCTTGTTACAATATATCACATTTCATAAATGGTAATGTAACATGAATGAACACGTATAATTCTGTCTGTTTGTTTTCTAGGTCACTAGATTCGATGCTGAACAGAGTAGCAAATCCGTGTAGAAGAAAATTGCTTTCTTTGGCCATTTCCAATGTAAGTTCATCACTTCTTTGATTTTAGTATTTTGCACCCCTGCCGTCCAAAATAGCCATCCCAGTGCAGGAGTTTGGTCAAGATTTCATGAGGAACAAGGTGCTGAGCTACATTTCCTGAAACAGAGTATGTGTCATTACGAGGTCATAGTTTGCAGTCAACAATTACCTTGAAAGAATGTAACATCCTAATATCTGTTCTGTGCATTACTTTTTCAGGGTTTACAGGAGGCTGACTGTGAATTAATATTGAAGAATGTGACATTGCCTACCATGCCAATTGCACAGCTTCAGCTGCTTGCTAGAATTATCTGCACTGCAATGCCTGATGCTCCGTCCTGCACAGTCACTGAGTATAATGCTGCAACTCGCTTGGCGCAATTTGGTGATGGGTTAGTACATGTACATGATTGTGAGCCTATGGGTTTAAATGACGAGTCACCTGTTTTATTCTGAACATGATTTAAGTGACTATGCTTTGTTCTGTCTAGTTATGTGGCATGACCTGGTTCATTTCATTTTGCACTGCTTTTGACTGCTTCCGCTGCACAGCTTTCTTTGCATGTTTGTACGCATTCCATGTTATTCTACCAAAGCTATTGTTACTCCCTAGAAAAGAGGACAGCATCTTACGGCACAAGTAGGTGCTGCACTCTTGGAGTGATAGTCTCTCATCATCAGTGTTAACATTTTTTCTAGGTTTTCAAAATATATGCCATTCGACCTCAAGGAGGATTATGTTCCACTGAAAACATCTGGGACCCATAATTCCTGTCTATATTATGCTGTAAACCAGCTGTTGTCAGACCGCGAGGACAGGCCTATTTTCCTACGGTTGATGTCCGTAATGTCCGCACTCATGTCCATGGATCTCATAACTAAAAAGGTATATCTTTATTGTATTTTAAATTAACCTGTGTTCATTTTGGCTATTGAGCGAATTGAACATTTCTAGTCTTTTAATTTGTTACCTTTCCATTTGTTCATTATTTTGAAGATAACCATCTTGTCTTCTTACAGCTGGCTGAAACCATACGAATGAAGACCCATGATGAATTGTTGGCATGGGTAGGCATGATGACCTCGGCAAAAGTTAACATTCGTCAAAGAGATGTACATGACATTGCCAGGGACACGGTACAGGCTGAAATCAGGAAGTCACTTGATATGAATCACGATTCAGGTAAGATGAAAACTTACATCCTGAAAACGGCCCCAGAGGGTGCATGTATGACATTTGAGTAGGGATAAAAGTTCATATTTTTAAAAAGCATATTTTGTTGAACAGGCCAAAAAATCAAGTCGCAAGCAATACAAAATGCATTAGAACATCAATTTGCAGAGAGCAAAATGCAAGTCACATTTTATACCAAATTTATCATGTTTAACAGTCATGAATTTATTTTGAACCCCGACAGTAATAAACTGGTAAATAAAGAAATTTTCCTTTCTATTGCATTTATCATCTATATTTTCTCATTTTAGGGCCCCTGCAAGTCATGTTTATGCACGTCTACCTGAAGAGGCCACTCGAAGTGTACATAGATATGCAGAATTGCATGACCTACAA
This sequence comes from Notospermus geniculatus, assembly GCA_002633025.1. Taxonomy (NCBI): domain Eukaryota; kingdom Metazoa; phylum Nemertea; class Pilidiophora; order Heteronemertea; family Lineidae; genus Notospermus; species Notospermus geniculatus. The sequence goes on along the minus strand of NMRB01001727.1, from coordinate 120,343 downwards.
CATTCTTGGCATAGAAGATTGTCATGCTTTTAAGATAGTTCTTCTGCCAAGAAAATTGCCACCACTGGATGGAGTTGTCAGGCGAAATCACTATGTTCCTCTTGTCAGGCGATCAAGAGAAGAAAAACAGGAGATGAATGAATGTGGAGCAGTGCAACACCAGGCATGTGTGAAGACAACACATGATCAATGGATTCAGTGCAACCTCTGCAAGCAGTGGTACCATGACATATGCGTGTCTGTCAACGCAGAAGAATATCCAGAATCAAGAGACTTCCAATGTGGCTGTGAAAAAATTCATCCATTGCATCCCAAATGGTAATCTTACTTTTTAGGTTCTCGAAATTGAATCTACAAAAAACAATGCAGGCGTTTGGCATTTATGAGACTCTCAACTAAATTTGGCCATTTCTCTTTTTCAGTGAAAAGTTATACCAGTCCTTCAGGCCAATTAAAAGCACCCTACGGAGAATATCATTAAGGGTGAGTATTTCTGACTATTTGGGGCGGGGGGCAGCTTTTATCACCTGTGAATCAAATTTCAAATTGAAACTCATGTTTTATTCCAGGAATTCCTGGTTGATGTTGTGAATGGAAAATATCCAAGCTGGAGAATGAGGGCTTCATCTAGCAGAAGTGGAAACATGCAGAAGAACCTGAAGCTTTGCTCTTATAATGGTGCACTTGAAGAAGACATAGTAAGTTAGATTGGTGCTTGCGTATTAACCATTATCAATATTGGCTTTTTGTGAGCCATCTTCTGTAAGAAAACTGTCACGTGTTAAGCTGGCTTAACGTTTTTTATTTCTGATTATTCAAAAAGACAAACATCATTGTGTTTGTAAATACTTAACAAAATCATATATATTAGACGTTTCAGTTGGCCACATATATTAGGAATGAGCTGCCAAACCCAGTATCACCAAACATACTAATGAATGTCTGTGTTCCTGAGGTAGGTAAAAGTATATTGTGTTGTTCCTTGTGTTTCTGTNATGAAATCCTATGGTTTTCTCAACCTTTCAGATTTGAATCCCTCCAGTGCGCCAAATTCTCCTGATGGTCCAGACCTTACTCATCAAACTGAACAGATTTTTCTGACAGACGAAACTCCACCTCCAGCAGACTCTACCTCAAGGCAGTCCATTTCCCCACAAAGCCAGACGGTGGATCCAAATGTCAGTTTCAAACTAATAATCCACCAAAGCGTACATTTTTTATTGTCAAAGTTCATTTTACTTCATTTTTTACTGGGTACGAATCTGTATATTTTAAGGTGTCGGTTGACCCAAACAACATAGAGGACTTCGCCAAAGTCAATAACCTCGCCGAATATCTGGTGGGCCTACGTTCCCAACAGGCCCTCACTAATCACATCTTTGATAACCGAAGGCCGATCTGCTCACCACTGCGTTACATCGCACATCACCCTTTGAGAAATTGACCGGTCTGCGGCGAATCCGCTGCCTCTCGAAGAAGAGGCCAATCAGAACCAGTGTTGTAAAATTTGAATCGTGGTACAAATAGTGGTAGCCAAAGACCTGATATAAAGTGCAATATGATTGGTCGACCGGTAAAGTTGGCATCATGCCAAGATATGCCGCAGACAGGTCAATTTCTCGAAGGGATATGTGCGATGTATAACACAGTGTTGAGCACATTGGCCTTCAATTATCGACGGTGCACTAATCAGCAAGCAGATGAGGTAATTCGTCTATGGAATGAACTATCCGATTTTGACAAGCGCCTGACTCTATTTGCAAAGCGCCACAGAGAAAAGCCAGTGCGAGGTCATTTTAAAGCCAGGTCTCACATGGCACCTTCAGAGCAGGCAACTCAGAGGTAAGATTGACATCTTTATTTGCAATGTCGGCTCATTGAGAAAAAAAAATTGAGATCATTCTAATTCTTCGTTGGGCCCAAGGCCCTCAATTGTGGTCCTTTTTTAAATACGATTCTTGCTTTTCAGATGTTTTCTTGGTCAGAATGCCGGGCCAGCAGAAAGGCTAGATGTGAACCGATGCATGGAGGCAGTGTCCTAAAACTGTCCAGCATCCACCTATTGCTAGTCCCAAGACAGGGGATGGCATTACAGAGGATTACACTGATTGCACTGGACTACAAACAAATCAGGAATGTAGTTGTCAGCAACGCCAAATTAATGGAGGCCATGAGGTTGCAACTGGTTGAGATCAATGCATCCACACTCAAACAACGGTGAGTTAAAGTACAAATCACGTAACCAAAATTGCATATGAAAGGTTATTTATGATGTGTGATTGATAAAATTGCATGTGAAAGATGATTTGTAATTGATGTCCGGATTTATTTTCCAGGTTTAAAAATGCAAGAGAAAAGAAACAAGAAAGGGATGTTCTTGCCCTGGCGATCACAGCTCCTGCCCCTGGCCCTACAGCACCAAAGCCACTTCCAGAACCTAAGTCGCTTCTGGCATGTCTGGACACCCACCCAGTGATTCAGGAAGAAGACGCACACCAGATCAACCTTCCAGAGAGCACGGTTAACCAGGCAGAGCTGAAGGAAAAGAGGTCGAAGAAAAAACCCGCACCCATGTGCGCTCGTCCCTCGTCTCTTCCTCCATCTGTTCCTCCATCTTGTCATATTCCTGGTCCTATCCCCGGTAGCTTCATCATTCACCTGCCAAACCAACAGCCACAAGTCTACACTCCACAACCCAGTCCCAGTGTATCTAGAAGTCAGATCTACTACAGGAAACGGAAGGGGATTATCTGGTGGGAGACCTGAAAGTAGGCTGGAAGAACAAGTACAGCCATAATGTGTGTTCAAAGTGTGGCAAACAACGTCACGGCGACACAGGGCACAGACAGTATATGTATTACGGCAATTGGTTTTGCCCACACAGAATTCGACAGAAGTTTACGAGGAGTGGCTCTCAAAGAAGAATGAATACGCAGGAAAAAGAAGGATGGTACTTATACTTATTAGAAGCAATACAGAATGGAAGTACAGTAACTGGTCTGAGAGAACTTTAGATGATGTGTTGATATTTTGATACACCTTCATAAATCTCAAACTTCACACTGTGTTTTTTGTTTCACTCAGCCATGAGCACTCAGAAGTTCTCGCCCAATTTCCGACGTTTTCCTGGTGGTGGCACCCTAATTACGGGGCCTTAAGTTGCCCGCCAGTTGAAAACTCTGCGACAACCGTCCGAGAGATTGGCGTCTGATGCTGCTGATGTGCACAGGGATGCGGTTAAAATGGTCATTCGGATGGGCGGTGCCAAGAAAGACAAGTTGGCCGTCCTGGGGCAGTACAAATTGCAGTTTGGCAACTTCTGCGGGCAGACTTTCAAGTGGCTGCTTGAAAACTCCCTGGGTTATGGTGGTTACCAGGTGCATGACCTCATCCGATCTAAAGAGGTTCGGAACGACACTCCGCTCTCAAGTAACAAGTTCGCCCTCAAGGAGTACGTGATGTCCTTCCCCGAGGGTCGCGAGGCCGACGAGTGTATTAAGCGAGCCGAGAGGGCAAGCAAGGAGGAGATGTCCTCAGCGATGTCATCTTTGCTGAAGGGGAGGCAACTTTCACCAGCAGCCCTAAAATCCAAGGTGGAGTGAACTCAGCTCACGCAGAAGTCCATGCCAAATGTACCAGTTGCCTTAGAGTAATAAAGCATCAGAGACGATCGCCACGGAAGTTGTGGAAGGAGCGGTTGACCTGCCCAAATCCCAAGTGTGACGAGCGTGAGCTGACTGGAGCCGGGCTGTACCAATGTGTGCGCCAGGTGTTCGATGTCGACACCCAGTACAATCTGGTGGCGGAATACCTGGAGCGCAGTTCAAAGTACAATTTGTGAAGCCACGTGATCTGAAGCAGCTTGACATGGGGCACTTTCTCCAGTTTCCGTGTGTCCTGACGTATCGGTATGCCTGCGATGTGCGCTTCATCAGGATGTTGCGCCAGCGTGGTTTGGCATGTTTGGGAAACAGCATCACTCAGATGGCAAAGAAGATGATGGAGCATCACAGTGAGGAGTGGATGAAACGGGTTGCTCACTACCTCACAGATGCCAAGGCTTCCCTTGCCAGTCAGAGTGGGATGATCACAAGATCGAACTTCGAAGAACCACCGAAGATGACTGCAGTGCCAACCTACCAATGGTTGCTTAATGTTTATGCCAGAGACGTCCTGGGCAGGATTGAAGAGGTAAGGCTTCCATCACCTCTGTATTTGGAGAAGTCCTCAAAATGGACTCGGCCAAAAAGGTAAAAAAATGTGTTGGAATTTGATAGAATAGTTAAACTAATTTGTGTGGGTTTGTGAAGATAGTACGTGAAGTTCAGCATTAAATAACATTCTTCTTGCCTTGCATGCGGTGAAAAAGCTGTCTGGCTATGGTGCAGGCACTGCCAGTTGGTTGGTGTACCAATGTTGGCAACGAACGCGGTGAGGTACTAATGAGTGTCCTGACAGGTTGTGAGTGAGTGGGTCTTGAGCCAATGGCTGCCGGGTTAGTTAAGAGGTCCCAGGCAGCAGGTGAGTTTGTTCTTTTTACTTTTAAGACTTTAAGATTTAATTCTGCATAATCATTATGTGATGAACTTTTATGATTTTTCAATGAAATTTGCAGGTGTTCCCCCTGCCGTGTGCTGTATGTGGACAGGGACTGTTGTCCCAACTCAAAGATTCACGACACCATGTTCTCGTCTTGGCCAGACACCATCATCCGCCTGGATATCTGGCACTTCATGAGAAGGATTGCAACTGGCACCACGACAGACTGCCATCAGCTTTACGGTGTGTTTATGAGCAGATTATCGGGGTGCATCTTTGCCTGGAGTGAAGAGGACCTGAAGGTGAGCAAAGTTTATCCTGAAAATAGAATATCACACATTTAGTAGCTTTTATTAATCGCTTCATTTCCATTTCAGCTTCTGGTTGAACCTAAGAGGAAGGAGCTGGAGGGCCAGCACCTGCCCCTCCCCAAAGCTGAAGTCCGGCAGAGGATTACAAAGAAGGAACTGGCACTCCATTGCCGAAGGACCACCAGTACCAGAGGAGCTGAAGAGACCAAGCGTCTAATCAAGGATCTACTGACGGTGTTGCAGGCAAAGACACGCTTGGTATACCACTCCTTGACAGTGACAAGATATGGCCAATCTGGGATGCCCAGGAGAGGCACGTTGCCTGTTTCCAGGACCCCGATGGTTTCCAGCCTTACACATAGACTGGAGCTCATGTCAAGGGTGGAGTGACGCTCCCGTTGTGCTAGGGGATCCACATCCTTGGAATCCTTCCACCTCCACATTAACAGATTCATCCCAGGTAAGTTCATTCAATTTTCACTGAGAGTCACATGTATATGTCATTGCCCAGTCATTTTAAAAAGTGTTATTATATTCTATTTTCAGGATCAAGTGCCTCAGATTCTACATTCCAGGCATATCTGCTCGAGGGTGTGGCAAGGTGGAACTAGGAAAAGGAAGTGGCGGCAGTTGAGACCAAGACAGGTGGACCTCAGTCTTGCAACTACCGTCTCCGTCACACAGTCAACTTGTTGGGGGAAGAAGTGCTGGGCATTACCTTTGACAAGATGTTCAGGCCACCGAGAAAATACACAGGTAAAGATTTCAATTAACGAAGTATAGACTACCAATGCACGCCACGTCACAATTTCTTTTCTATAATTCCATTCATTTCATTCCAGGCGAACAGATCGGAGTGGAGTACCTGTACTCTCAGACTGGCGAAGTGCTGGAATCTGTCAACCCGCGTGGACCCTGACAAGCCAGACGACGACCTCGGTATGGATGAAGAGAACGAGGATCTGGATGAGGATGAAAGCATTGCCACCTGTCAGTGATGGTGTTACTCTGGCTACACCCACCACTCCTGCTCGGGAACCACCAAAGAGGAAGAGGGATGCTCAACCCTGCCCCAGCACCTCAGCCAGCACCTCTGCCCAGGAAAAAGCCACCCCTGACACACCTCCCCGAATGCAACCGATTCTTCCAATTCATGATGAGGACACCATTCCATGTAAGTTTCTTAGGACAACATTTGTGTAAATAATTCATGTAATTGTTTTATACACCATATTTTACTTTACTTGAATTTTATGCATTTTCAATTCTGTTTTTTCAGTCTTAAATGCTCCAGACACGTCTGCAGACAGTCCTGATCCAACTGACAAGAAGACAGAAGAACAATCAAAATCAGAGGTGAGTATCATTTCTGTTTCAGGAGTCTGTCTCACGTGACAATGTTGAGGGATTTGGCAGAGTGGAGGACTTGGCTGAATTCCTGGTCTCCCTCAGGGGGCAGAGCAGAGCTCTCACCAATGATCAGGCCTCCGAGCTGATTCGACTCTGGAACAGGCTGTCTGAGTATGACCAGTGCCCCACTGCGTTTGCCCCTCGACACAAGACAACCAAGCTGACTGGCCGATTCAAGTTGCCAAAGACCAAGTCGACTGTTGCACCTGGTGTTGACAGCACGCGAAGGTAAGTTAAATATTTCCTGTACGCCTGTAGTGTACGTATGTTTTTTAAACCATTCATTATAGTCATTGACTGAATTTAGTTATTACGGAATTGCTTTCCATTCTATTTGCTATTCTATTTTCTTTCTGTTCTATTGCTTTCTATTTGCAGGTGCTTTCTGGGCCAGAACTCAGGCCCAGCACAGCAGCCAGACTGCAACCGATATGTCGAGGCGGTCATAATCAGACTCTGTCGAATTCATCCACAGCATGCCAGAATTGAAGGTGTCCGCTACCAAAGATGGACTCTCGTGTGCCGGGACTACTAGTCCATCCGGGAATGCATCCTCAACAATGCAAGGGTGATGGATTCCACGGGTATTCAGCTAGTCGAAATCAACACAGTGGTTAGTGTCAGTTCACCTTGATGAGATTAACTGAATAGTTTATTTACACATTAAACAGCATTAATTGTCTTTTTCCCTTCCAATAATTACAGGTAAAACGAGCGGGAAAAGAAGATGGAGACGGATGTGCTTACGCAAGCACTGACTGCTCCTGAACTTCCGAGGACTGCTAGCGCCCCTCTGCCTGAAGCGTGCACGCTATCTGCGTCGCCACCAAGGGTTGATCCGGAGGAGCAGCTCACCTTCGTCCTACCAGAAAACACCGCTGGGCAAGCCAAAGTGCGTGGAGCGAAGAGGAAGCTCTTCCCAAAAGAAGCATCAGGTGCCAGTGTTTAGCCATCAGGTGCCGCCGGTGCCCCACCACAGTTGCCACAAATTTGCATCATGACGGGTAGCCAAGGATTACCTATAGTAATTCCAAATCCTGCCATGCTGGCTCCTGCCCCTGTGACATCACAAACAACAAAGTAGACGCAGGAGACCAGGAAGAGGAAGGTCGAAGACACGGCGAGGACCTTCAAGTGGAAATGTGATAAAAGAAGTGTTCTGCTTGTGGTGATAAATTAGACAAGACTACTGGTCACCAGATCTACTACGGGAAGGTTTTCTGCCCGAAGACTGCCACACAGTCTCATGAAGACTGGCTGAAACAAGTGAAGGAACAGTCCTGGCACGTGAAGAATAAGTAATGGTAGGTATCAGGCCCATTGGCATTGGAACAGTGTCCCATCTCTGCTCAAAAAAGGGTTGTATGGATAGTTACTGTATGCCCAGATGAGTGGAGATGCTGTGATACCGTGCCTTGCCTTATTAGTTTACGCCTTTGGAAAATGGTAAGTATATAGGCCAAGCTCGGTATTGGTAGTCATTTTTTTCCCACCGACCATAAAATTTGATGAAATGAAATATATTTTTTCCGGTAACCACTTTTTAAATCGCAGTGTTTTTATTCCCGCCGATAGTTCACTGGTACCGAGTCCGAAAATAAATTCTGGTGAATTTCTCGTTCCTCTCACCAACTTCGACCCCACTGGCCGTATTGCGCTCCTTGGACATGTATTGTGGTCACACATTGATCATGTTGATAGTGGAGCGAGTAAAACCCTGGGGACGTGGTTGGCTGCATGCTCGCGGCAATATGGATGCCAACGATACCGCTGTTTACTTTATGGTGACAATTCACAATGGTCCTACAACATTATCTCAAGCCATCGAGAGGTGTTCTAATGCAGAAACNCCCCCCCCACATACCTTTTGTGTTGAAAGTTTCGTAATGATGTCAAAATGGTGACTTCCAAATGAAATCCTATGGTTTTCTCAACCTTTCAGATTTGAATCCCTCCAGTGCGCCAAATTCTCCTGATGGTCCAGACCTTACTCATCAAACTGAACAGATTTTTCTGACAGAGGAAACTCCACCTCCAGCAGACTCTACCTCAAGGCAGTCCATTTCCCCACAAAGCCAGACGGTGGATCCAAATGTCAGTTTCAAACTAATAATCCACCAAAGCGTACATTTTTTATTGTCAAAGTTCATTTTACTTCATTTTTTACTGGGTACGAATCTGTATATTTTAAGGTGTCGGTTGACCCAAACAACATAGAGGACTTCGCCAAAGTCAACAACCTCGCCGAATATCTGGTGGGCCTACGTTCCCAACAGGCCCTCACTAATCACATCTTTGATAACCGAAGGCCGATCTGCTCACCACTGCGTTACATCGCACATCACCCTTTGAGAAATTGACCGGTCTGCGACGAATCCGCTGCCTCTCGAAGAAGAGGCCAATCAGAACCAGTGTTGTAAAATTTGAATCGTGGTACAAATAGTGGTAGCCAAAGACCTGATATAAAGTGCAATATGATTGGTCGACCGGTAAAGTTGGCATCATGCCAAGATATGCCGCAGACAGGTCAATTTCTCGAAGGGATATGTGCGATGTATAACACAGTGTTGAGCACATTGGCCTTCAATTATCGACGGTGCACTAATCAGCAAGCAGATGAGGTAATTCGTCTATGGAATGAACTATCCGATTTTGACAAGCGCCCGACTCTATTTGCAAAGCGCCACAGAGAAAAGCCAGTGCGAGGTCATTTTAAAAGCCAGGTCTCACACGGCACCTTCAGTGCAGGCAACTCAGAGGTAAGATTGACATCTTTATTTGCAATGTCGGCTCATTGAGAAAAAAAAATTGAGATCATTCTAATTCTTCGTTGGGCCCAAGGCCCTCAATTGTGGTCCTTTTTTAAATACGATTCTTGCTTTTCAGATGTTTTCTTGGTCAGAATGCCGGGCCAGCAGAAAGGCTAGATGTGAACCGATGCAATGTCCTAAAACTGTCCAGCATCCACCCATTGCTGGTCCGAAGACAGGGGATGGCATTACAGAGGATTACACTGATTGCACTGGACTACAAACAAATCAGGAATGTAGTTGTCAGCAATGCCAAATTAATGGAGGCCATGAGGTTGCAACTGGTTGAGATCAATGCATCCGCACTCAAACAACGGTGAGTTAAAGTACAAATCACGTAACCAAAATTGCATATGAAAGGTTATTTATGATGTGTGATTGATAAAATTGCATGTGAAAGATGATTTGTAATTGATGTCCGGATTTATTTTCCAGGTTAAAGCGAATCAAAAGCGAAAAAAATTTGATTTAGAAATAGAATTTGAAAGGGGACGAATTTTCGGGAAAAATGTAAACAAACTTCTCCAGAATGTCAACAAAAGAACTTTTCGTGCATTCTGATTGGCTGAATTTTCTGTTTACAAACACCATCCAAATGTAAACAAAATCCGCTTTCGATTCGCTTTAAATGCAAGAGAAAAGAAACAAGAAAGGGATGTTCTTGCCCTGGCGATCACAGCTCCTGCCCCTGGCCCTACAGCGCCAAAGCCACTTCCAGAACCTAAGTCGCTTCTGGCATGTCTGGACACCCACCCAGTGATTCAGGAAGAAGACGCACACCAGATCAACCTTCCAGAGAGCACGGTTAGCCAGGCAGAGCTGAAGGAAAAGAGGTCGAAGAAAAAACCCGCACCCATGTGCGCTCGTCCCTCGTCTCTTCCTCCATCTGTTCCTCCATCTTGTCATATTCCTGGTCCTATCCCCGGTAGCTTCACCATTCAACTGCCAAACCAACAGCCACAAGTCTACACTCCACAACCCTAGTCCCAGTGTATCTAGAAGTCAAATCTACTACAGGAAACGGAAGGGGATTATCTGGTGGGAGATCTGAAACTAGGCTGGAAGTTGATGCCGAGTCCGACAAGAACAAGTACAGCCATAATGTGTGTTCAAAGTGTGGCAAACAACGTCACGGCGACACAGGGCACAGACAGTATAATTACGGCAATTGGTATTGCCCACAGAATTCGACAGAAGTTTACGAGGAGTGGCTCTCAAAGAAGAATGAAGACGCAGGAAAAAGAAGGATGGTACTTATACTTATTAGAAGCAATACAGAATGGAAGTACAGTAACTGGTCTGAGAGAACTTTAGATGATGTGTTGATATTTTGATACACCTTCATAAATCTCAAACTTCACACCGTGTTTTTTGTTTCACTCAGCCATGAGCACTTAGAAGTTCTCGCCCAATTTCCGACGTTTTCCTGGTGGTGGCACCCTAATTACGGGGCCTTAGTTGCCCGCCAGTTGAAACTCTGCGACAACCGTCCGAGAGATTGGCATCTGATGCTGCTGCAGGTGCACAGGGATGCGGTTAAAATGGTCATTCGGATGGGCGGTGCCAAGAAAGACAAGTTGGCTGTCGTGGGGCAGTACAAATTGCAGTTTGGCAACTTCCGCGGGCAGACTTTCAAGTGGGCTGCTTGAAAACTCCCTGGGTTATGGTGGTTACCTGGTGGATGACCTCATCCGATCTAAAGAGGTTCGGAACGACACTCCGCTCTCAAGTAACAAGTTCGCCCTCAAGGAGTACGTGATGTCCTTCCCCAAGGGTCGCGAGGCTGTCGTGTGTAAATGAGCCGAGAGGGCAAGCAAGGAGAAGATATCCTCAGCGATGTCATCTTTGCTGAAGGGGAGGCAACCAGCAGCCCTAAAATCCAAGGTGGAGCGAACTCTGCTCACGCAGAAGTCCACGCCAAATGTACCAGGTGGGTTTGCCTTAGAGTAATAAAGCATCAGAGATGATCATGTGTATAAATGGGAGGCTGACCATCAGTGGGTGTCCAAGGCTCTCTTCAAGTGGTCGGACACCCACAAGGTTGAGCTCGACCAGAGGAAACTTGATCAGCCTTGGTACTACCCACCACAGGTTGCACTAGTCCACAAACCATCCACCAAAAGTTGACAGGTAACTTCACTTCATTTCTTCAATCAATGCAGTAATTTTTCAATGTATTCAAGGCATTGATTTCCTTTTCAGTGTATTCAGTCAGTTTTTCTTGAGAAATAATGGCCCTCTATTGTTACTGCAGGTACTTTGCAACCAAACGTTTTGTTTGGATGCCACGTAAGTTGTGGAAGGTGCAATTCACCTGCCCAAATCCCAAGTGTGACGAGCATGAGCTGAATGGAGCCGGGCTGTACCAACGTGTGCACCAGGTGTTCAATGTCGACACCCAGTACAATCTGGGAGCAGAATACCTGGAGTGCCGGAAGTGCAGTTCGAAGTACATTTCATGGAGCCACGTGATCCTGAAGCAGCTTGACATGGGGCACTTTCTGCAGTTTCCGGCTGTCCTGACGTATCGGTAGGCCAGCGATGTGTGCATATCATCAGTATGTTGCGCCAGCGTGGTTTGGGAAACAGCACCACTCAGACTGCCACTCAGATGGCAAAGAAGATGATGGAGCAGCACAGTGAGGAGTGGATGAAACGGGTTGCTCACTACCTCACAAATGCAGAGTGGGCTGATCACAAGACCGAACTTCGAAGAGCAGTTGACTGCAATGGGGAACCCGCATGACTGCAGATGGCGCAGTCAGTATAAGACCCGAATGACGTACTGACGTCACTTTTTTTGCTGTTGACGTCACGTCGTCAAAGCATGCGTACATTTTTCTACACAATTTTCCGTGGCAATTTCCCCAAAAGACGTTGTTAGTATTGGCATCCTGTGGCATTTCTGACGAAAAAAAGCAGTAATATATGGAGAACTTTGAACATGAAACAGGACAGTGTAATTTAATCAAAATTGAACCAAAGAGAGTGGTTTATTTTGGGGTAAGAAGTCAATGGAAATACTGTTAGAAAATAGGACTTCCGGGTCTTACACTGACAGCGCCACGTCGTGGCGTAGTTCTGCGGGTTCCTCATTTGAGTGGATGAAACGGGTCGTTCACTACATGTACCTCACAGATGCCAAGGCCTTCACCCCCTGCCAGTCTGAGTGGGCAGATCACAAGACCGAACTTCGAAGAACCGCCGAAGTTGACTGCAGTGCCAACCTACCAATGGTTGCTTAATGTTTATGCCAGAGACATCCTGGGCGGGATTGAAGAGGTCAAGGCTTCCATCACCTCTGTCTTTGGAGAAGTCCTCAAAATGGACTCAACCAAAAAGGTAAAAAAAAATGGGTTTGAATTTGATAGAATAGTTAAACTAATTTGTGTAGGTTTGTGAAGATATTACGTGAAGTTCACCATTGAATAACATTCTTCTTGCCTTGCATGCGGTGAAGAAGCTGTCTGGCTATGGTGCAGGCACTGCCAGTTGGTGTATCAATGTTGGCAACGAGCGCGGTGAGGTACTGATGAGTGTCCTGACAGCTTGTGAGGGAGTGGGTCTTGAGCCAATGGCTGCCGGGTTAGTTAAGAGGTACCAGGCAGCAGGTGAATTTGTTTTTCTACTTTTAAGACAGATTAATTTCTGCATAATCATTATGTGAAGAACTTTTATGACTTTTCAATGAAATTTGCAGGTGTTCCCCTCCCGTGCTGCTGTATGTGGACATGGTGGACAGGGACTGTTGTCCCAACTCAAAGGTTCACACCATGTTCTCGCCTTGGCCAGACATCATCATCCGCCTGGACATCTGGCACTTCATGAGAAGGATTGCAACTGGCACCACGACAGACTGCCATCAGCTTTACGGTGTGTTTATGAACAGATTATCGGGGTACATCTTTGCCTGGAGTGAAGAGGACCTGAAGGTGAGCAAAGTTTATCCTGAAAATAGAATATCACACATTTAGTAGCTTTTATTAATCGCTTCATTTCCATTTCAGCTTCTGGTTGAGGCTAAGAGGAAGGAGCTGGAGGGCCAGCACCTGCCCCTCCCCAAAGCTGAAGTCCGGCGGAGGATTACAAAGAAGGAACTGGCACTCCATTGCCGAAGGACCACCAGAGGAGCTGAAGAGACCAAGCGTCTAATCAAGGATCTACTGACGGTGTCGCAGGCAAAGACACGCTTGGTATACCACTCCTTGACAGTGACAAGATATGGCCAATCTGGGATGCCCAGGAGAGGCACGTTGCCTGTTTCCAGGACTCCGATGGTTTCCAGCTTTACACACAGACTGGAGCTCATGTCAAGGGTGGAGTGACGCTCCCGTTGTGCTAGGGGATCCACATCCTTGGAATCCTTCCACCTCCACATTAACAGATTCATCCCTGCTAAGTTCATTCAATTTTCACTGAGAGTCACATGTATATAATCTATGTCATTGCCCAGTCATTTTAAAAAGTGTTATATTCTATTTTCAGGATCAAGTGCCTCAGATTCTACATTCCAGGCATATCTGCTCGAGGGTGTGGCAAGGTGGAACCAGGAAAAGGGAGTGGCGGCATTTGAGACGAAGATAGGTGGACCTCAGTCCTGCAACTACCGTCCCCGTCACACAGTCAACTTGTTGGGGGAAGAAGTGCTGGGCATTACCTTTGACAAGATGTTCAGGCCACCAAGAAAATGCACAGGTAAAGATTTCAATTAACGAAGTATAAACTACCAATGCACGCCACGTCACAATTTCTTTTCTATAATTCCATTCATTTCATTGCAGGCGAACTGATCGGAGTGGAGTACCTGTACTCTCAGACTGGCAAAGTGCTGGAATCTGTCAACCTGGACCCTGACAAGCCAGATGAGGACCTCGCCACCGGTAAGGATGAAGAGAACGAGGATCTGGATGAGGGGTTCGAGGATGAAAGTGATCCCACCTTGCCACCTGTCAGTGACGGTGTTACTCTGGCTACACCCACCACTCCTGCTCAGGAACCGTCAAAGAGGAAGAGGGACGCTCAACCCTGCGCCAGCACCTCAGCCACCACCTCTGCCCAGGAAAAAGCCACCCCTGACACACCTCCCCGAATGCAACCGATTCTTCCAATTCATGATGAGGACACCATTCCATGTAAGTTTCTTAGGACAACATTTGTGTAAATATTCATGTAATTGTTTTATACACCATACACCATATTTTACTTTACATGTACTTGGATTTTATGCATTTTCAATTCTATTTTCAGTCTTAAATGCTCCAGACACGTCTGCAGACAGCCCTGGTCCAACTGACAAGAAGACAGAAGAACAATCAAAATCAGAGGTGAGTATCACTTCATTTCTTTCAGTATTGTTCTCGCCCAATTTCCAACGTTTTCCTGGTGGTGGCATCCTAATTACGGGGCCTTCTGAAGATGCCCGCCAGTTGAAAACTATGCGACAACCGTCCGAGAGATTGGCATCTGATGCTGCTGATGTGCACAGGGATGCGGATAAAATGGTCATTCGGATGGGCGGTGCCAAGAAAGACAAGTTGGCTGTCCTGGGGCAGTACAAATTGCAGTTTGGCAACTTCCGCAGGCAGACTTTCAAGTGGCTGCTTGAAAACTCCCTGGGTTATGGTGGCTACCTGGTGCATGACCTCATCCGATCTAAAGAGGTTCGGAACGACACTCCGCTCTCAAGTAACAAGTTCAAGGAGTTACGTGATGTCCTTTCCCGAGTGTCGCGAGGCCGTCGTGTGTAAGCGAGCCGAGAGGGCAAGCAAGGAGAAGATGTCCTCAGCGATGTCATCTTTGCTGAAGGGGAGGCAACTTTCACCAGCAGCCCTAAAATCCAAGGTGGAGCGAACTCAGCTCACGCAGAAGTCCATGCCAAATGTACCAGTTGCCTTAGAGTAATAAAGCATCAGAGACGATCGCCACGGAAGTTGTGGAAGGAGCGGTTGACCTGCCCAAATCCCAAGTGTGACGAGCGTGAGCTGACTGGAGCCGGGCTGTACCAATGTGTGCACCAGGTGTTCGATGTCGACACCCAGTACAATATGGCGGCGGAATACCTGGAGTGCACTTCAAAGTACAATTCGTGAAGCCACATGATCCTGAAGCAGCTTGACATGGGGCACTTTCTCCAGTTTCCGGCTGTCCTGACGTATCGGTATGCCTGCAATGTGCACGTCATCTGGATGTTGCACCAGCGTGGTTTGGGAAACAGCACCACCCAGATGGCAAAGAAGATGATGAAGCAGCACAGTGAGGAGTGCATGAAACGGGTTGCTCACTACCTAACAGATGCCAAGGCCTTTACCCTTGTCAGTCAGAGTGGGCTGATGACAAGACCGAACTTCGAAGAACTGCCGAAGTGGACTGCAGTGCCAACCTACCAATGGTTGCTTCATGTTGATGCCAGAGACGTCCTGGGCCGGATTGAAGAGGTCAAGGTTTCAATCACCTCTGTAGGCCTATTTGGAGAAGTCCTCAAAATGGACTCGACCTGTCGACCAAAAAGGTAAAAAATAGTGCCAATGGCACTGTGCCCGCTTGGCTTGAAGCATGGTGATGGGAATCATCATCACCCCCGTAGTGGCAAAGTGAAGAAACGGATTTTGCCAAAAATTCGTCTTTGAGTTGTTACAGCCTAGAGGTAGATATTGCAAAGTTTCAAAGGTGCTCAATAGCTCAGACCATTACAAAAATTGCCAACTTCGTAATTTCAGATGAACTTTGACCTCTGTGACCTTGAAAAGTACGTCAAACTAAAAACTCGGGTATTNTGACAAACTGTGGCAGGTTCGTCACTTTTGTCGAACTTTGACCTCTGTGACCTTGAAAAGTAGGTCAAATCAAAAACCCGTTATATATGTTATGTATCCTTATTAGCTACACCTATGATAAAAATTTGGAGATGATCTAGTCATTAGTTCAGGAGTTATTGCACTTTTTGTGTTTTTGGTTTCTGCCACCTGGTGGCCAAACCGAGAGTCGACTGGGACCGAAACTTGGTGCCGTGGGTCATCTGACCTAGGGGTATATATGTACCAAGTTTCAGACCAATAGCTCCAGCGGTTACGAAACGTGCCCTGCTAACGGAACACGACGACGGCCGACGACGGACGCTGCACCATTGTAATAGCTCACCCAGTGAGCTAAAAATAAAGGCGCTAGAGCGCTAACAAACCAAAAGTTTACGGACGTATCGCCGTACGTCCTAACGCACGACAGACCACCACTCAATGACCCCAACCACAGCATAAGCCCTGCTGGGCCTTGCGGCCAAGCGGGCTAAAAAATGTGTTTGAATTTGTTAGAATAGTTAAACTAATTTGTGTAGGTCTGTGAAGATAGTACATTAAGTTCACCATTGAATAACATTCTTCTTGCCTTGCAGGTGGTGACTGAAGAAGCTGTCTGGCTATGGTGCATGCACTGCCAGTTGGTGTACCAATGTTGGCAACGAGTGCGGTGAGGTACCGGTACTGATGAGTGTCCTGACAGCTTGTGAGGGAGTGGGTCTTGAGCCAATGGCTGCCGGGTTAGTTAAGAGGTACCAGGCAGCAGGTGAGTTTGTTTTTCTACTTTTAAGACAGATTTAATTCTTCATAATCATTATGTGATGAACTTTTATGACTTTTCAATGAAATTTGCAGGTGTTCCCCCTCGCGTGTGCTGTATGTGGACAGGGATTGCGAGTATATACTGTTGTCCCAAGTCAAAGAAGATTCACACCATGTTCTCGTCTTGGCCAGACACCATCATCCGCCTGGACATCTGGCACTTCATGAGAAGGATTGCAACTGGCACCACGACAGACTGCCATCAGCTTTACGGTGTGTTTATGAGCAGATTATCGGGGTGCATCTTTGCCTGGAGTGAAGAGGACCTGAAGGTGAGCAAAGTTGATCCTGAAAATAGAATATCACACATTTAGTAGCTTTTATTAATTGCTTCATTTCCATTTCAGCCTCTGGTTGAGGCTAAGAGGAAGGAGCTGGAGGGCCAGCACCTGCGCCTCCCCAAAGCTGAAGTCCGGCGGAGGATTACAAAGAAGGAACTGGCACTCCATTGCCGAAGGACCACCAGAGGAGCTGAAGAGACCAAGCGTCTAATCAAGGATCTACTGTCGACCTTTGACGGTGTCGCAGGCAAAGACACGCATGGTATACCACTCCTTGACAGTGACAAGATATGGCCAATCTGGGATGCCCAGGAGAGGCACGTTGCCTGTTTCCAGGACCCTGATGGTTTCTAGCTTTACAAACAGACTGGAGCTCATGTCAAGGGTGGAATGACGCTCCCGTTGTGCCATTGTGCTAGGGGATCCACATCCTTGGAATCCTTCCACCTCCACATTAACAGATTCATCCCCAGTAAGTTCATTCAATTTTCACTGAGAGTCACATGTATATAATCAATGTCACTGCCCAGTCATTTTAAAAAGTGGGTCTATTTTAAGGATCAAGTGCCTCAGACTCCACATTCGAGGCACATCTGCTCGAGGGTGTGGCAAGGTGGAACCAGGAGAGGCGGCGTTTGAGACCAAGACAGGTGGACCTCAGTCCTACAACTACCGTCTCCGTTACACAGTCAACTTGTTGGGGGAAGAAGTGCTGGGCATTACAAGATGTTCAGGTCACCGAGAAAATACACACGTATAGATTTCAATTAACGAAGCATAAACTATCAATGCACGCCACGTCACAATTTCTTTTCTATAATTCCATTCATTTCATTGCAGGCGAACTGATCGGAGTGGAATACCTGTACTCTCAGACTGGCAAAGTGCTGGAATCTGTCAACCCGCGTGGACCCTGACAAGCCAGACGACGACCTTGGTATGGATGAAGAGAACGAGGATCTGGATGAGGATGAAAGCGATCCCACATTGCCACCTGTCAGTGACGGTGTTACTCTGGCTACACCCACCACTCCTGCTCAGGAACCGTCAAAGAGGAAGAGGGACGCTCAACCCTGCGCCAGCACCTCAGCCACCACCTCTGCCCAGGAAAAAGCCACCCCTGACACACCTCCCCGAATGCAACCGATTCTTCCAATTCATGATGAGGACACCATTCCATGTAAGTTTCTTAGGACAACATTTGTGTAAATAATTCATGTAATTGTTTTATACACTCCCATTTTACTTTACTTGAATTTTATGCATTTTCAATTCTATTTTTTCAGTCTTAAATGTTCCAGACACGTCTGCAGACAGTCCTGATCCAACTGACAAGAAGACAGAAGAACAATCAAAATCAGAGATGAGTATCATTTCTGCGTTCGTCCCTCGACACAAGACAACCAAGCTGACTGGCCGATTCAAGTCGCCAAAGACCAAGTCAACTGTTGCACCTGGTGTTGACAGCACGTGAAGGTAAGTTAAATATTTCCTGTACGCCTGTACGTATGTTTTTCAAACCATTCATTACAGTCATTGACTGAATTTAGTTATTACTGAATTGCTTTCCATTCTATTTGCTATTCTACATGTATTTTCTTTCTATTCTATTAGTTTCTATTTGCAGGTGTTTTCTGGGCCAGAACTGCCTTTGTACGAAATCAACTGACTCCAAAAACTTCAAATAAGCCGCTCGTCTCCTCACCAATACTAGAAGGCTTGACCATTTAAAGCCTAGTTTATACTTCGACGCAAGACCATCGGCGTCCGACGCACGATCAAAATCTGTACGCCGACATAAGCCTACTTCATTAGGTCGGCGTCCAGATTTTGATCGGGCGTCGGACGCCGATGGTCTTGCGTCAAAGTATAAACTAGGCTTAACTCCTGTTTTAACCCTTTGGGGCCCGGATAAAGTTGAAAATTGTACATTTCGTAACATGAATTTCTGATGTCTCTACAAAAATGGGCCTAGCTCCCAAAATTTGCAACCAAAACTGGTGACAAGGCACTCATTCTGGAGGCAACTAAATGGGCCACGACCTCATGCAGGTCTGCTTGTTCTAAAATGTCTGTGAGAGAAACAGGCCAGAGCCAAAGATGCAAGTTGTGAGGAAATGGTCGCATTCTGCCTACGTTTTCGTCACGTTGCCAATCTTTAAACATCCATATCTCGATAACAGTTGCTCCTATGCTTCTGAAAATTGGTCAGAATTCAAGTTTAAAATCTCAACTTAAGACCTATCTTTTTAATAAGTATCTTAATTAATTTCTATCAATGTTTTATATCCCACATTTTATGTTTTGTATTCAATTTTCATTATTGTAAAGTGCCGCTGATGATTTATTTCAAAGCGGCGCTATAGAAATTCATTTTATTATTATTTTATTATAGAACTCAGGCCCAGCATAGCGGCCAGACTGCAACCGATATGTCGAGGCGGTCTTAATCAGACTCTGTCGAATTCATCCACAGCATGCCAGAATTGAAGGTGTCCACTACCAAAGATTGACTCTCATGTGCCGGGACTACAAGTCCATCCGGGAATGCATCCTCAACAATGCAAGAGTGATGGATTCCACGTGTATTCAGCTAGTCGAAACAGACACGGCGACGCTCACACAATGGTTAGTATCAGTTCATCGTATTAGTTCATCTTGATGATATTAAATGAGTAGTTTATTTACACATTCAACAGCATTATTTGTCTTTTTTCCTTCCTATTACCAGACTGGGCCGTCGCGCGCTACCGTGATTCGCGCTTTACCGTGACTTCCGTGGTGAAAAGAGGAAGTGGATTGAATGTGGCGCAACCGCACAACTTCTCGCCGAGCATGGTGGGAATGGTGGTCGCGCTGCAGCGTGATATCATGGGGCAGTTGAAGTGAACGTTTTACAATGGTTTACTTGTGAAGATTACAACAACAATCGCGGCTAACCGAGGCCACCCGAAGATAAGAGACTTTAGCACGTCTAATTTCAAATGAAATGGTCCATGGACCATGTGCTCACTGGGTTGGACATAATAGTCTAATGACAGAGGGAGGTACATATCAGTTATGAGCAATCTGGGTCAAGTCATTCCCAGAAAAGACTTTGATGATTTTTGGGTTATGCCACCTGGCGGCCATATTAGATGTCCGATCGGGCTGCAACTT
>NMRB01001727.1:76009-100166 GCA_002633025.1 Notospermus geniculatus | reverse complement strand
TTTTCCAGGTTAAATGCAAGAGAAAAGAAACAAGAAAGGGATGTTCTTGCCCTGGCGATCACAGCTCCTGCCCCTGGCCCTACAGCACCAAAGCTACCTCCAGAACCTAAGTCGCTTCTGGACACCCACCCAGTAATTCAGGAAGAAGACGCACACCAGTTCAACCTTCCAGAGAGCACGGTTGGCCAGGCAAAGCTGAAGGAAAAGAGGTTGAAGAAAAAACCCGCACCCATCTGCACTCGTCCATCGTCTCTTCCTCCATCTGGTCCTCCATCTTGTCATATTCCTGGTCCTACATATCCCCGGTAGCTTCACCATTCTCCTGCCAAACCAACAGCCACAAGTCTACACTCCATAACCCAGTCCCATTGTATCTAGAAGTCAGATCTACTACAGGAAACGGAAGGGGATTATCTGGTGCGAGACCTGAAAGTAGGCTGGAAGTTGATGGCGAGTCCGACAAGAACCTATAATCAAAAGTGCAGCCATAAAGTGTGTTCAAAGTGTGGCAAACAACGTCACAGCGACACAGGGCACAGACAGTATACGTATTACGGCAATTGGTATTGCCCACAGAATTCGACAGAAGTTTACGAGGAGTGGCTCTCAAAGAAGAATGAAGAACACAGGAAGAAGAAGGATGGTACTTAGAAGCAATACAGAATGGAAGTACGTAGTAACTGGTCCGAGAGAGCTTTACACCATTTCACCATGTCGTCCCAATGTCCTGTATGAGGGTTCAACTCCCTCCCAGGGCAATAAATTTCGAAATGCTGGTGCAAAGTGAGCAGATCGCCCTGTGGCTCCGCAGGACATTGGGACAAATACATACATGTGCCCATGTTCCCGAAGCCGTCGTTAGGTTAACGATGTCGTTAAAACTGTTAAAATGCATAGCGTAACGACATCGTTAACCTTACGACGGCTTCGGGAACATGGGTCCTGGATGGTACATTTCATTTTAATCCAAGAAATGCCTCAACACCCTATTCAGTATACTAGTTTACCAGTTTCACTTGATGTGTCATCATATTTGCTGAGAGTGGGAGAGACTAATTCAAATATAGATATCCAAAAAACAGCACAAAAACGACACACAGTACGCAATAAATCGGAAAGTCGTCTCCGAATATTTCGCAAATTTTCGACCCCAATCGGGGTCTTCCTCAGGCGCTATGTAGAAGAGATCCCAGATCCCATTCACCTCTGGGATCTCTTCTACATAGCGCCTGAGGAAGACCCCGATTGGGGTCGAAAATTTGCGAAATATTTGGAGACGGCTTTCCATTGATTCAGTAATAAAACACATGTCTAATGAATAAACTTTTCATTTTTCAAAGGTCTGAGGATGCCTGGAGTATCATTAAAGCGAAACTCATCCAACTTAGAGACGCATACGTTCCCACAGCTTAGAGTCACCATAGGTAACAACACGAAAAAGAAACCAGTTTGGATGAAAGCCAAGGCCTTAGCCAAAGTAAAAAAGAAGCATGCTGCTTTCAAAAGATACAATGAAACTAAAGAGGGCAGAGACTATGAATGCTACATAAAATCAAGAGACCAGGCACAAAAATCAGTGAGACATGCAAAAAGGAGTTTTGAACGACAAATTGCTAAGGAGTCAAGAAAGAACCCCAAGGCTTTCTGGAGCTATTACAGGAGCAAAACAACCAGACGAACACAAGATTCCTACATTACATACTTTGGTATCACCCACCACAGGTTCCTCCAGCACACAACCATCCTCCGAAAGTCGACAGGTAATTTCATTTTGGTTAATTTCTTCAGTAAATGCAGTAACAATTCAATGTATTCAACACTTGAATGTGTTTTTTTCTTTTCAGTGTTTCATTAGGATTTTTTTCAGAATGACTATCAATTATTATTGCAGGTACTTCGCAACGCCACGTCGGCTGTGGACGGGTGGTCTTAGTTTGTCCCCAGTGCCATATCGGCTGTGGACGGGTGGTCTTAGTTTGTCCCTAGGGCCATGAGTTGACAGGAGCGGGCAGGCAGGTTCTTGACATCGACACCTACTACAACCTGGCGACAGAGTAGGCTACCTTGAGTGTACCGAGTGCAAGACCAAGCACATTTGGAGCCAGTCTAACAACTCTCCGTCGGACAACAGAGTTTCCAGTAACACTTACGTACCGCTTATGCTTGCGACATGAGGGTTATCCGCATGTTGCGGCAGAGGGGACTTGGAAACAGTACTACGCAGCTGCAGAAGAAGCTGAGTGAGCAACATGGCGAGGTTTGGCAACAGAAGACCGCGCACTATCTCACGAATGCCAAATTCCCATGGAGGTTTCCTTGATGCCAACAAGAGCGGCTTGATTCGACGACCCGACTTCCAAGAACATATGACCCCAGTGCCAACATATCAGTGGTTGTTGCACATCTACGCATTGGATGTTTTGTCGAGAATCGACGAAGTCAAAGCTGCGATAACATCGACATTTGGCAATGTTCTAAAGATGGACTCCACAAAAAAGGTTTATGAAACTTTTTGGTGACTTGTTAAGTGAATTCACTATTAATTTCCATTGTATTTGTACAAGTGAACTTTTTACAGCTTTTCTACTTCAGGTTGCCAAAAAATTGGCCGGTTACGCTGCTGGTATTCTTGTGTGGGTTACGAACGTGGGCAACGAGCACGGCCAGGTGCTCATGAGTGTACTGACAGCAAGTGAAGGTGTTGGTCTGGCCCCTATGATCGAAGGAATTGTGAAACGCTACAGTGCAGCAGGTATGAAATTGCAGGATGCTTATTATAGCAATAGTTTGTTCTTTCTTCAAATAGTTTTGTGTTTAAAATGATGTAAATGTGATGTTTTTGTAATTATATGCGGCGAAATCTCCACCAGCATTGCTGTATGTCGACAGGGATTCCTGCAATCATCCGAAGCTGCAAGCGATGTTCAGCTCGTGGCCTGACCTTATCATCCGCCTTGACATATGGCATTTTATGAGGAGGATCTCCCTGGGTGTCACCACCGATTCCCATCAACTGTACAGCGTTTTCATGGGTCGGCTATCCGCGTGCATTTTTGCATGGGACAAATATGACTTGGATGTAAGTTTTCGTCTTCTACATGAATTTGAGAACAGTTATTATGCAAAGAACACCCCTTATATCCCTCTATATATCTTTCAGTTACTGGTCACAGCTAAACGAGCGCTGATTCAGACACAGGGGAGGAGGTTGTCTGATGATCATATCCGCCGCAACTTGAAATTGAAAGAATTGTCTGTTCACTGCCGGCGGTCGACAAGAGGTGCTGATGTGACAACGCGACTCATCCAGGAGCTGTTGGAGACGTTTGACGGTGACACTGTTCGTGACACCCTCGGAGTACCACTGCTCGACCACGACAGAATCTGGGCCATCTGGGAGTCACAGAAATGGCACGTAGCATGCATCCAGGACTATCCCACATTCAAACGTATTTTTACACCAAGAACGGGAGTCTTGTCAAAGGTGGCGTGGAGTTGCCAGTGTTTCGATGTGCAAGGGGTTCGACAAGGGGTTCGATGGAAAGTTTCCATCTTCATCTCAACCGGTTCATTCCAGGTAAGTCATTGCGAGCAAAAATTCTAAAGAATATCACATATCAGTCACACTGACCTCTCAAACCTATTGCGATGACTCAAAATACATGTTCTCTTTACAGGCACAGCACCAAATGATGCGCACTATCAGGCATACCTATTGGAAGGGATAGTGCGGTGGAATGAAGACCGGGCAGCTGAAATGATTACGGGCGGTGACACTGGACCTCAGTCCTAAGGCATGCCATCAACAAGATGGGAGATGAAGTACTGGGGAAGAGGTTCAACCCTATGTTCGTCCACCCTCGGAAATATGCTGGTGAAAAACAACATGAGAAATCTTGATTTGTCAATTTTTGGTGCTTGCCTTCACCATTCTTCAATGTATTTATTAATTTTATCTCCGTTTAACAGGCGAGCTGATTGGAATTGAGTATATCTGTACAGTCAGAGAGGGAAAGTGCTCGAAGACGGTAGATGATCCTGAGCAGGATATCAGTGGTTCACTGTCCCAGGAGGAAGATGAAGGTTTTGAAGAACATGTGGAGGACTCCACAGTACCACCAGCTGCACAATCCCATGCGGATCGTGAAACCCGCCAGCTGCAGCACAATCCAGTACGGATTGAGAGACACCACCGCTCCGAAAGGCTCTACTTCCAATTCACGATGAGGATACGATACCATGTAAGGTTTTATCCCACTTGCACTTGATGCTTGATTTGACTGCAGTACATTTTTTATGAAATAATATACACAATGTCATTTTGACTTTTCAGTCTTGCCACAACCTGCAACAGCTGAGAGTGAGAGTGACAACACTAACAGACACTGCAACAGCAGACCTGACGGCTGACCAATCTGTACCTGTTACTCCAATCACAAGTGATCCATCTGTGAGTAAATTTTGAATCTAGATTAAACAAACAAATTACACTCATAACCCTATTCTTTATGAAAGTCGTTGACGAATTGTACTGTTCTTACTTTCAGAGCTCTGTCGGTCCAAACTACATAGAGGGTTTTGATAAAGTGGAGGACCTAAATGCAACTTCCTTGTGTCACTGCGGTCAGAGAGCAGAGCCCTTTTGGGCGACCAGGCAAACAATAGAGTAGCTCTATGGAATAAGCTGAGTCCGTACGACCGAAGGCCAACAGCGATACCAGCACGACATAAGACGTCGGCTGCCACCGGGAGGTTCAAGGCTGGCAAGGCATCCAGAGTTGCTGCAGTAGTGGTGAGCACGCAAAGGTAAGATATTGTAAATCTCTTACAAGTCTTAAAATGCTGTCCCTGCTACCCTTTTATCATGACTTTAATGTTGACATTTTCATTGCTTCTTGGGAGAAAATGCTGGACCCGCAAATTGGCCTGACTGCAATCGGTACATGGAAGCAATCGTGGTAAAACTCTGCACCATTCATCCTGGCCCCATGCGTGAAAGCAAGAAGTCGACCCAAGGTCTCACACACCAGTGAGGCGCCCAGGCTACCATGGAGCCTGACCTGGAGCGACGTCGATACTCACATCATCATCTTCTAAAGCATGTAGCGCCGACAATATCCTCATGGCACACATTATGGCATACATTTTTGAAAAGCTTACAGCTCAGAGAACACATCTGGCCAATTTTCAAAATCATCCAACTCTGTATTGATTGCTGAAGGTGGCAATTCCAAACCCGACACGTGCCTTGAAAATGGCGAAAAAAAACTGGAAATCTACTCCAAGGCCTACAAACTTCACAATTACCATAGTATGAGAAAAATCTTTTTCTCAACCATGTGCTCACCTCATAACTTATCCAAAATGCATGCATTTTGGATATGTCATGAAAAAATGGGGGGTCATTGCAGCTTTTTTTTCGCTATGGCCCTTCAAAATCTCACCTTCATAATTCGCGCCATTGAACAGGAGCCGACCTTGACCGACCTACTTTTCAGCTATAAATAGCTGGCCAGGCATGAACACTGTATTCTTGCGCACAGGGCACTGATAATTTGCTCATCAAATCTCCAAAACTATCTCTTCACAAAATAACTAAGACATTAGTCTTAAAGAAATTAAAAATCGGCACACGATAGGACCATATATATGGATGGAAATCAATCGTGTTTAAAGTACTAGATTTTTGGGGGTGGACAAATCGGGCCTCGTCCCCACTGGTGAGTGAGCCCCAAAGACATGAAAGATGGACCTTGGTGTGCAGAGACTACAAGAACATCCGCGATCAGGTTCTCGACAATGCACGAGTTATGGACAGTACTGGCATTCAGCTACTGGATATCAATGCCCCCACTTTTTTTTGTAATTTATATTTCATTTCCACAAAAAATGAAATACTATTTACAGTAGGTTTAGACCAATACATTAGAGGGAAAAACACCTTGTGGATTTTTTTTCAGTGCAGAAATAGAGTGCAGTGTGCAAAGTGCATCAGTGGACAATTATTTATCTAGCGCGAAAACTTGTATAATCTGTCTACCCCATTTTTCATAATAAATATCTTTACTGAGATAACATCCTTCTACTGATATTTTCATTTTGATAAGAGAAATTAGTTCTTTAAAATTTGGTTTTTATTTTGTATTTTTGAATGGTAAATGTATTCCTTTGCCACTATGGCACAGTGGTAAGTTCTGAATTTTGTTCGCTTTAACTTGATGACATTATCGGCTGCTATCCTGTACATCTATAATTCTTATGTCCTTTTCAATTTTTGGTATTCTTCAGGTGGAATAAGCCAACGTCAGTCCACGAAAAGGCCGTGCTTACAAGCCATTAGGCCTACTGTTCAAGCCCCATCGATGACAGCTGATCAGCCACTACCACCAGCGAAGAGTCTTCTCAGTTCGCCGCCAATGGTAAGCCCGGAGAAAAGACACATGTTTGAACTACCAGAGAATACTACTGGCCAGATGAAACCCACAAGAAGAATCAGGAGCATTGTTCCATCTTCCTCCGCTTCAGCGCCAGGAGGCCCAGCCCCAGGAGGTCCAGCGCCAGGAGTGTTACAGATGCCAAGTGCCAGTGGTCCCCCGATTGTTATTCAGGTTGTTGGTCCATCAAGCCAAGCTTGCCAGCCAGTTGTACCCATGGAACCAGCTGCCCATGCTCTCATAGGACAGACAGCCTGGTACAGGAAATGGAACAGAGAGCAAACAAGGGAATACATGAAATGGTCCATGGACCATGTACTCACCTGTGTGAATGTACTAGAAGAACAAATGACAAATGTTAAATCGAAATGTTCCCATGCAAGCCTTGACTTCCAGGTATAGAGAGGGTACCCAGACACCTGGTGGCACTAAGTCAGAAGGTATTTAGTCAAATATTGGCAAAACGTGGCACCATAATGACAACATTTTTAACTTTGACCTCTGTGGCCTTGAAAAGTAGGTCAGATCAAAAATCCGTTACATGTCAGGTATCCTCATTAGATGATGAAAATTTGGAAATGATCCAGACGTTAGTTTAGGAATTATTGGAATTTGAGTTTTCATTTTTGCCACCTGGTGGCCAAGCTAAGAATCAAATCGGACCAAAACTTGGTGTCATAGGTCAACTGACATAGGGCTGTACATGTACCAAGTTTCAGGTCAATAGCCCAAGCAGTAAAACATGCCACCAAATGGCAAAATTTCGAACTTTGACATAATGCATGTAATGTGACCTTGAAAAGTACGTCAAATCACAAACCCATTACATGTGCCATGTATCCTCATTAGATACTCCTATGATAAAAATTTGGAGATGATCCAGTCATTACTTCTGGAGTTATTGCACTTTTTGTGTTTGGGGTTTTGGCCACCTGGTGGGCAAGCCAAGATTCAAATTGGACCGAAACTTGGTGTCGAAGGTCATATGACCTAGAAGTTAGTCAGGTCAATATATGTAATGCCCTGACCAAAAAAAATTGCCACAAAAGGTTTCTTTGCTTTTATGCCATTTATGGTTCTTTGGGTCTTCGGCATCCCTCCAGAAAAAAAACGTCTCCCGGAATCCGAGCCCGGGGAAAGGGGTGAGATTACATAATTTCAAGATGGCGGCCCCCTACAATTTTAATGGTAAATAACTCCTTTGTGCTTCATTTTAACCCCGATAAATGTATTACAAGTAGATAGAAACTTGATACCAAAGAACAAAATAAGCATAATTAAAGTTCCGTTTGACATCATTTTGACGTCATGAAGAACCATTTTTCACCTTTAAAGCAATCCGATTTGGCAAATTTGTTTGTAATACAGTACAGGTCACAATTGACATCCCTACGGCTTCGCCTATGTTACTCGTAACTCACGGCATTGGTTTCGCTTAACTCACCGCGTAACTTGCCAAAATCATGTAAAACTCGCCTCGTAAATCACTGCGTAGCTAGTGAAATTTGCGTAACTCACCTCGTAAGTTACGCGTAACATAGCTCGTGAGTTGTTGCGTAAGTTACGAGTGACTTACGCGAATTTAGGAATGTCAATTGTGACCTGTACTGTACATTAGAATTACTGCATTACTGAGTCTTTCCCCAGTAGGACATCACCCTGACATCTTGTTGACGTCATGTGATATACTACATTTAGCCCAATGATTGTGACTGACAAAATCCTTGCTTACTACTTAACATAATTTCATGAAACAAACAGCAAAATGTAGTTGTGTCTGAATGCTGTATAAAGCTCAAAAAGAGTGAGAATTTATTTTTGTGGTGCAAGTAGGACATTAAAGTTACGGGAGCTTTGTGAATAAGGTCCCAGATGTGTAGGGTAAGCCATATCTTTGACAAGTGCAGCGTCGAGAGGTAGGCCTACATCCAGCAGTGCAATTGCAATGAACAATCTTCAGTAGGCTGTCCGGCATGGAGAATATGAAGTCATAAGAGGTCGGAATACACATTTCCAACTGCAACCCCACACTCTAGAATCAAGATCGGTATCTTTGCCCAACCAGGTCATTATTTGGTTATAATATCTAAGAGAATGTTCAACAGTTGTTTGTAGTTGATGCAGTTGGGTGGACCTTTCCGGGGCCACAAAGCTTGTGGCAGAAACAAACTTCTTAATACGCAGTGCCTCAAACCAACCAGTTCATCAGATGCTTTTCCACCATGTCCACCAAAAAACAAAACTATGGCTTTTGTGCCTAATCTGTTCAGTTGTCTCACAGGTTTCATCAGGGTTGTTGAAGTAAACTACTCATGATTTTACATCTTTCTCGCCCCTAACAAACCTCTAAGCGGTTTTTCTCCAAGACCAATCATGATGTTGTATCACAGCCTCAGAAGCTGTGTACGAATAGCAAGTGAGAACACAGTACTTTGACTAACAAGAATCACATCTAAGTTTGTTATGTTGTACACATAATGCAGCGGTCAATGTAAACCCTGTACCCCCCCTGTTCAGGGGTCGACGTTTTTTCGACACTTATTCGACACGTAGAAAATTTTTCTGGGGTCAGGATTCGACACTAATTCACCCAGGACCTCAAATGAAATCGTCAGGTATTCACCAGCTTTTTTCACTAATCTTTTACCTTTTTTTAGTCATTTCTATTAGCAATTATGAAGTAAACGCCAGGAATTCAACATTATCTATTTTTGGGGTCGACAGAGATACGACGATAAGAAAAAAATTGAGCGCTCAGAACTCGACACTTTTTCGACACTAATTTAGTGGTGACCCCTGAACAGGGGGGGGTTCAGGGTCTACATTGACCGCTGCATAAATCGTGTCCCTGGATTTCTTGTCGGAGCGAAAGAAGAAGCTCTCATTGACTGGAGTCATGAAACACAGGAGAAGGACGAACACATTTGTGTCCTAGTTGTCCAACAAGAGTTGTGGACCCATGCAGAGAAGCTGCAATGGCAGCTTGAACGATTTCCCAATCAGCATCACACTCACGGTTCACAATATCAGCCCTTCCCCCGCGCATCCATTGAGGATGGTTGCCATGAGAGGCGTCAGCACAAATCACATCCTTTGGTCAGTGTCACTCCAGACGAAATTCAATATGGGCAAAAATGAGTTTTTAGGAAGAGGCACTGATAAATATCATCAGTGCAAAGATTTGTTAATTCTCCTGTGTCCCATGTACACAGACATACGAGAATTGTAAATTCGCTGAATTGCTAATTTGATGACCTCCATACTGACACAGAGGTGAACATCATCATCATCATCATGCTGAAATTTAATCCAAGCCGACCCCATCACTGACGCAAACACGTTACATGCACGCCGCCATGATGCATGCCATGCTATGCTGACCAATCACAGTAGACAGTGTGGTGTGTAACTCTACGGCCCACCACGCAGACAGAGACATGCCAGCGAGAAGAAGAGTCAACATGTTTCGCCATCCTTGAGACTTGTTGTGTCAAGTTCAATGATAATCCTGCGACTGAACATGCTGTGGCTGAAGTTTAAAGCCGCCACCCGTCGTCGGAAACTGACGCGAGCACCTACATGTACATGCTTGGCGCCATGCACAGAGGCATGCCGTGCTGCATAGTCTGTGTTTACATTTGGATTGCCGATGGGCCAGATGGCTGTTCCTGGAACATACGTCGGGTGCGTGAGGTCAGTGCTTCCGGGATAATTTATATGATGACGTCAGCCAGAAAATTCGCAAGCTTGAATCAGTAGGAACGAAAATGGCGCCATGACAGTTAAACGAGAACAAAAAAATCGGAGCCCGCCAACGAAGGCAGGCAATAAATAGCGAGTGAGATGGCCGTACCCGACCGGTATTTGGCGTTTTTGGCATAGGCCCAGTATTTTACTGTGTTTTCGGCGATTCATCTGACCAGCATGCCAGCCCCCAAGCAACAGTACAAACACGCGTGATAATGTCGTGATCTCGACGTCGCCACGGTCGTTGTTGAGCAATATGACGCGACGTCGTAGCAATGGAATAAATTACTGACGTCATCCCGCTGAATAAATTAGGGAATTTTTCGGCTAAAATGCCCCAAAACTCAGAAACCTCCTCACAAATTTCAAAATCGCTTACATGTACCTCGTCTCTAGATAATTGCACATTGGCCCATTGCAGACTCGGTGAAAGTTTCAGTTTGGTACGATGAGCGGTTTTCGAGGCTAGCTTCATGAAATAAGGGGAGACACATAGAAAGAAACCCTGTGAAAACAACAGGCCTATGACCTCCACACTCCGAGAGTGTGTGGAGGTCATAAATAGCTTGTTTCGCTTTGACTAGAAATCCAGTGACCCTGTCGGTTTCAACAACCCTGATGAAACCTGTGAGACAACTGAACGGATTAGGCACAAAAGCCATAGTTTTGTTTTTTGGCAGCAAAGCATCTCAGTCTGATGAACTGGTTGGTTTGAGGCACGGCATAATAAAAAGGAAGTTGTTTCTGCCACACTCTTTTTTCTCTCTTTATATTTTTTCTCGGGCCGGGACATTGTTCGTGGGGGCTGACAACATCATACCCCGTACGCGTCAAGTCCCTGTGCTCTGAATGCTCGAAGTGAAACAAAATGGTGGAAGCCATTTTGAAACATTGTGTCTTGTGCATGTTATGGGCCGATCCCCATTCGAGCACATGGCATTGTTTAAGTGCAGATCACCTGCCATTGGCTGATTTCAGCTTGACCTCACCAAAGTTCAAGTTCATGTTTATTCATGAGCAAAAATGTGAGAATTTAACCAAAAACGCTTAAAAAGTAATAGAAATTGGCAGAATTTTGGAAAACACTTTGTGTCTTTCCATGGACCCAATATATAAGAATGGACAAGGGGTAAAGGTTTTCAACTTTATTCACAAGTTTGGCCAGGCTAGCTCAATAATCGAGTGGTGGAATAAGAAGAAGAAGAAGAAACAGAAGAACCTGAGTGATCTCAATATGGTCCCCAGACTGTAAAGCAGGCCTCACACGGGGACGGTTCTGATGGCGGTTCAACACGGTTCTCAAACCGTGGTGAACCGCCAAAAATGACGGCGGTTTGGCACCAAATCTGTGACAAGGGAGGTGAAAACACGGTGTGAATAAGGTGGTGATGCGGTTGTCCACCTTCAAAGGAGGTTAATGAAGGTGGCCACGAGGTGTCATCAAGGTGGCCTTGCGGTCAAACGAGGTGTTTTTAGTAGGGTGGTGTACGGTGTTAACACGGTTATATGCGGTCCAGAGGATATTGTGCGGTGGCCACAAGTGTTGGTCGGCAACAACACGGTGGTAACAAGGTTATCAACGGTAGCATCGCCACTTGCTGACTCTACCATGCCGCCCCTTCGTTTCAAGTAGGCCTCACACGGGGACGGTTCTGACGGCGGTTCAGGACGGTTCAAGACCGTGATTGAACCTCAATAACACCGCCTAGACACCGTGGAGGTGTTCGCCATTGACCGTCGTTGACCGCCACCTCGTTTTTGGAACCGCAGGATTTTCAAAATGTTTGAAATTTCACGGCGGTTCTCAAAACCGGGGATCACCGTGTTGTCACCTTCAACAACCCTTCAGAACCGCTGAAAAAATAACTACCGTGTTATTGCCGCCCAGCACCTTGTGGCCACCTCGCTATATCCTCATAGACCGCATATGGACCGTACATGACCGTGTTAACACCGCACATCACCGTTCTAACACCGCGTTTGACCGAGGTTGTACCGGATGTCTACCTTGCTGACAACCACATCACCACCGCTTCTCCACACCATGTTCTCACCTTCATCGCTGTCACACATCTGACCGCGGCGATTGACGGTGGCTTTATGTAGTGGACCGGCTCAGAACCGAGATGAAACCTCCAGATTACCGCGCTATTCCGTGTGCCTGCCGCCATGCATTTGTCAACCGAGTTAACACCGTATAATAACCCTGTGAACACCGCCACAAACTGCTACTAAACCGTCGTGAACCGTGTTACAACAGCAAAAAGACCGCGGCGTCACCGACTTCATTCTGAACCGTGTTGTGACCTCATGGCTACCGAGTTGCCACCGTGTTGCCACCTACTTCCACCTTCCAACTCGACAGCCGTTTTTTTCAGCGGTTCTGAAGGGTTGTGAAAGGTGAAAACAAGGTAGCAACACGGTGATTCTCAGTTTGGAGAACCGCCGTGAAAATTTCAAACATGTTGAAAAGCCTACACTTTCAAAGACGAGGTGGCGGTCAACGGCGGTCAGTGGCGAACACGCTCAGGGTGTCTAGGCGGTGTCACTGAGGTTCAGCACGGTCTTGAACCGCCGTCAGAACCGCCCTCGTGTGAGGCCTGCTCTGGGGACCATAATACCGTGGCTGGAAAGTATCGTATTTATTTTTTTTCTGAATATTTTTTTTTTCTAAACTATTATTTTTCATTCTAAATTCGATTTTTCAATTTCCGCCGCCTGGCGAAAATTATTTCCGCCGTGCCCATAAGTATTTCCGCCGCCTGGCGAAAATTATTTCCGCCGTGCCCATAATTATTTCCGCCGCCTGGCGAAAATTATTTCCGCCGTGCCCATAATTATTTTCGCCGCCTGGCGAAAATTATTTCCGCCGTGCCCATAATTATTTCCGCCGCCTGGCGAAAAAAATTTCGCCAGCCGGTGGAAATAATTATGGGCATGGTGGAAATAATTTTCGCCACGCGGCGGAAATAATTATGGGCACGGCGGAAATAATTTTCGCCAGGCGGTGGAAATAATTATGGGCACGGCGAATATAATTTTTGCCAGGTGGTGGAAATAATTATGGGCATGGTGGAAATAATTTTCGCCACGCGGCGGAAATAATTATGGGCATGGTGGAAATAATTTTCGCCACGCGGCGGAAATAATTATGGGCACGGCGGAAATAATTTTCGCCAGGCGGCGGAAATAATTATGGGCACGGCGGAAATAATTTTCGCCAGGTGGCGGAAATTGAAAATTCGAATTTAGAATGAAAAATAATAATTTAGAAAAAAAATAAATATTCAGAAAAAAAATAAATATGATACTTTCCAGCCACGGTACCATAATGAGTTGAAGTCCACACTCAATCCGGCCGTCATGACCGTGGGAGATCGCGTTGCCATGGTCAGATGGTTGCTAAGCAGGCTGAATGTTTCTTGGTCTCACTACACAGATTTGGTGGAGAAGTCAGTTTCATGGTAAAAGAGAACAGACCAGTTCTGTCCCAGCCGTGGTTTATCCTTCCTCAAGGAAGTTAATGTTGAATTGTCAGAGACTGACTTTCAACAATTACATGTTCCATTGAGTGGTAAACTACTAATGGATGGTATGATAGATGGGTATCACCAGATCAATTAACCCTGCGCTTGCTCACCTCATCCACCGTTCAGTGACATCATGGAAAGTTCCTATGTATTAACCCATTACTACCCAATGGCTGTCAAAAGATTTCTATCTCGATTCACCAAGAATTGCAGGCCTACTGATATTAACCCCTCCTCACCCAGTAGGTCTAATACAATATCTATCTCGATTCATTTGATATATTAACCCCTTCCCACCAAATGGGTCTGATATGATACAACATGTATCTATCGCGATTCATTATTAACCCCTTCCCACCAAATGGGTCTGATACAAAACAACATTTATCTACATTGTATTTCGAAGTGATCTTAACACCTTCCCACCCAATGGGTGTAATACAACATCTATCTCGATTCGCAAAGAGATATTAACCCCTTCCTACCCAAGTGGTCTGATAAGATATTGTTTTCATTCATGAAGTGAAGTTAACCCCTTTCCACTGATTCCACGAGGAATGCTAATACATGTATTTGCTTGCTAACCAACAGTGCACTATTCGTACTTGTACATGTACATGTATCTTGTTTCCCCTGTTTCAACCTCCTGAGTTGGCAGGTCGTAGTCAGCTGAGCGCAAGGCCCATGGGCCTCTTGTCAACATCAGATGCCTCCATCATGATGTAATCAACATATCAGACTTGATATTTTGTCTGTCACGCTTTTATCTGATGTCATAACTCGGCTCCTTTAGCACCTAGAGCAACAGAACCAAGTTCTACCCTTAGGTTTTCATACCGTAGGAATCGAATTGACTGATTACTTTTGATCTGAGATGTAGGGGTCATATGGTGATATCGATATCACAAATTTGATATTTTGAGATACCTTGCCATATATTGTCAACTCAGCAACATAAAACAAGTCTTAGTTCATGTCTGCTTATCCAATGACTGGACTGTGTTAAAATTCTCAGCCTCACGTGTCCGGCTGATTGAAATATCATGAGATTTTGATATATCAAACTTGATAATTTGAAATATCTCTGCCTGTGGTAGAGATAGAGGCATGATATCACCTATACTTAGGTTATTGATGATGCCAATTTCGATTATGCAACGACTTCGATAATCAGAGGTCAAGGTCAAGGTCAAACTTGATAATTTGAAATATCTCTGCCTGTGGTAGAGGTAGGCATGATATCAGACATAGTTTAGGTTATTCAGAATGCCCATTTCGATTATGCAATGACCTTGATGATCAGATATGGTGACAGAACAAAAGGTACCCGGACAAAATGTACCTAGGACAAAAGGTACCATTTATCTGGGTACCTTTTGTCCTAGGTGTATTTTGTCCGGGTACCTTTTATCCAGTACCAATTCTGTGGCCCCATGCATGAATATAGGATAACCCACATTTTCAAACCTTGGGAGATAATTACATATAAGAAAGAGTATTATGTGGTAGGGTCAATTTTGTCAATTTCACCAAATGTGGGTTATCCTGTTCATGCATGGGGCCACAGAATTGTCCGGGTACATTTTGTCCTAGAACCATCAGATATCAGGATCAAGGTCAATTTCGGGATGAGTTATTGGCATGAGATCAAGTTGTATGGGCCTCATCGTAATCCATCAGTCAATGAAGCCTGATCTCTTTCAATGTATCTTCATCCCCATCAATGTATCTGATCTCTATCAACGTATCTTGATCTCTATCAGTGTACCATTTATGTACCGGAAGAAGCACCTGCACATCGGGAACCATTCGACATTTACAATGTCATCTTGTTGGTCATGGTGTCTGTCTGCGTGTGTGCGTGTGTCTGTTCGGTCTGTCACACCCTGTAACTTTGTTCCTACAACAGCTACAGACCTGGAAATGTGACCTACCCCTAGGTAACATGACCTGAGCTACAAGATGGAATGAAAATTTCAGGTCTCCGATACCTGGTTCATGGTGAAATTGATATATCAAAGGTTAAGATTTTGTCTGTCACACTTTTGTTTCTTGAATAACTTGGCTCCGAGGCGAGGTAGAGTACTGGTAACAAGTTCCTTCCCTATGTTTATGGCCCTTGGCAAGATACTGGCATCAACAAATTTATTCTCCACGGTCAGCATCATAATGATATTGATACATGTATATCAAATTTGATATTTTGACATATTGGGAAATCTCGCACATTAAGCGACTTGAAAATGGTATCGCAACATCATACATGTAGCTCATCCAAGGATGTTACTGCAAATGAAATTTTCAGTTTGCACCTGCACGGTCGCATGATATTTGCTGATGGCGAGATTTGATATGCAAATTTGATAACATGGCATAAGTCAGAACCTGGTGATGGTGGAAGCCTAAAACCTTCGTCTACACCTAGGTTATCAAGGATGACCTTTCAGATTATGCAATGACCTTTCAGGTCAGATGTCAAGATCAAACAGCTCTAAAATGAAAATCTGCTCAGAATTTCAGGAGAAAACTAATTAACCATTTCCTAGTTTCATCAAGGATGCCTGTTCCAGTTACACCATACTTCTCACGGTCAGAGGTCAAGGTCACAGTTAACCAACTCTAGAATGGTAAACTTCTCATAACTTCAACTAGAAATTGGATAGTGGTAGATTGGCCACTGTCTTCATATCATTACCGGCGTCGTAACCCTCTTGGGTTTTTGCCGGAGGTATGGAGTCCACGACAGGCTACTGTCCACCTGTGTGGGGTCTTTTACTTGCCCTGGCATAGACACTCAGGTACAAGGGACTACGGCTTTTAGTCCCATCCGACGGACCCTCAATTTGTTTCACAATTTTGTTTCACAATTATATGCCTTCGCCCGGAGTCGAACTCGCGCCGACCCATTGCACAGTTTGGTAGTCAAGCGCGCTAACCACTCGACCACCGGGCTTAGACTTCAGGATCGGAAACCATTGACATCGCTCCGATGTCCCTGTTTTTGTTTCTATCGAAGTCCGATCCAACCCCACACCTTGGAACCAGTGAACATCGAAATTCTACTTCAAATCAAATTCTCGATTTTATGCTGAAGTTATTGAGCTGTTAGGCACGACCGTTTGAACCTAGTGCTTCGTGTGCACGTCTTTCTCGTGAAGTGTGATGACCATATATGGCAAACATTGTGGTTAGTTTGCGGTTTGAGGCCTATAAACCGGGAGGACTAAATTAGACGTACACAAACAAGTATTCTCCCCGCAGATTCAACCTTGATTAGGCAAGAAGTAACACTAACAATGTACAGAAGCATTTGCTTGATGCATCGAGAACAAGAGAAGGGCATCGGAGCGATGTCAATGGTTTCCGATGAGAAGTTTACTACTCTGGAGCTAGTTATCTGCGACCTTGACCTCTGACCTTGAGACGTATTGCGTAACTGGAACAGGAATCCTTGATTAAATCAATAGGGGATGGTTAATGCAGGCTTCTAATTATTTTCCCCCTGAAATTCTGAGTAGATTTGCACTTTAGAACTGTTTGACCTTGACCTTGACCTCTGACCTTCAAGGTCATTGTGTAATCTGAAAGCTCATCCTTGATAACCTAGGTGTAGATGAAGGTTTTAGGCTTCCACCATCACCAGGTTTTGTCTCATGTTATTTGTGATGGTTGGCTGTGACCTTGACCGCTGACCTTGAGAAGTATTGCATAACTGGAACAGGATCCCTGATTAAACATATCGGGGATGGTAAATTCAGGCTTCTAATTCGTTTTATCCTGAAATTCCGAGGAGATTTGCGCTTAAGAACTGTTTGACCTTGACCTTGACCTCTGACCTTCAAGGTCATTGCGTAATCTGAAAACTCATCCTTGATAACCTAGGCGTAGGTGAAAGTTTTAGGTCTCCACCATCACCAGATTCTGACTTATGTCATGTTATCAAATTTGAATATCAAATCTCACCACGATATCAGCAAATATCATGCGACCGAGGAGGTGCAAACTGAAAATTTCAGTTGCAATAACATCCGTGGATGAGCAATGATGTTGTGATACCAGTTTCAAGTCACTTACTGTGGCAGATCTCCAGATATGTCAAAATATCAAATTTGATATATCAATATCATTATGATGCTGAAACTGGAGAATAAATTTGTTGATGCCAGTATCTTGCCAAGGGCCATAAACATAGGGAAAGAACTTGTTACTAGTGCTCTACCTGGCGTCGGAGATAAGTTATTCAAGAAACAAAAGTGTGACAGACAAAATCTCAACTTTTGATATATCAATTTCACCATGAACCTGGTATCGGAGACTGGAAATTTTCATTCCATCTTGTAGCTCAGGTCATGAAACCTGGGGGTAGGTCACATTTCCAGGTCTGTAGCTCTTGCAGGAACAAAGTTACAGGTGTGACAGACTGAACGGACACACAGACAGACAGACAGACAGACAGACAGACAGACAGACACACAGACAGACAGACACCATGACCAAACACAATATAGTTTCCGATCTTGAGATCGGAAACCATAACAAAACAAGAGAAGGACATCGGAGCGATGTCAATGGTTTCCGATGAGAAGTTTACTACTTAGAGCTAGTTATTGCGTAACTGGAACAGGATCCCTGATATAAGCCTATCGGGGATGGTTAATTCAGGCTTCTAATTCGTTTTCTCCAGAAATTCCACTGAGATCTGCGCTTTAGAACTGTTTGGCCCTGACCTTGACCTCTGACCTTCAAGGCCATTGCGTAATCTGACAGCTCATGCTTGATAACCTAG
The DNA here is from genome assembly GCA_002633025.1 of Notospermus geniculatus. Taxonomy (NCBI): domain Eukaryota; kingdom Metazoa; phylum Nemertea; class Pilidiophora; order Heteronemertea; family Lineidae; genus Notospermus; species Notospermus geniculatus. Next base: position 81,669 of record NMRB01001727.1, on the reverse strand, counting down.
GTGTAGATGAAGGTTTGAGGCTTCCAGCATCACCAGGTTCTGTCTCATGTGATTTGTGATGGTTGACTGTGACCTTGACCTCTGACCTTGAGAAGTATTGCGTAACTGGAACAGGATCCCTAATATAAGCCTGTCGGGGATGGTTAATTCAGGCTTCTAATTCGTTTTCTCCTGAAATTCCGAGGAGATTTGCGGTATCGAACTGTTTGACCTTGACCTTGACCTCTGACCTTCAAGGCCATTGCGTAATCTTACAGCTCATGCTTGATAACCTAGGTGTAGATGAAGGTTTGAGGCTTCCAGCATCACCAGGTTCTGTCTCATGTGATTTGTGATGGTTGACTGTGACCTTGACCTCTGACCTTGAGAAGTATTGCGTAACTGGAACAGGATCCCTAATAGAGTTGTTATCTATTCATGACTGTCAGGCGCCCAGTACTGTCAGAAAATGTGACCTGAGCCATTATATAATACTGACCACCATATTCCATGTTTAGATTGACCATGTAATAATTGAACCTAAATTTGGCAAAATGTATGCCCGACCAAGCGCAGATGGTTACCCAACAATAACCACGACTGAGGTGGATTGATCATTGATCTGGTAATAGGCCTTTACAAGATGGCTTACCCAATGCTTTTGTGCCCCTCCTGAGGATAATGAGTTGAAGAAGTAAGCAATGACTGTCAGGGCTGATGATCAGGCCATTGTATTGGCCCTGACTGTCATGTATGACTATCAGAAGATCAGTCTAAAGATCAGTTGGGTGACTGTGTCTGAGTGTATGGCATGATTACGATGGCCAGGCCCATGAGAGCGAGAAGGTTGCCGCCTGATGCGGTCACCAATGAGGAAATTGAGGCATATCAACAGGCTGTACTTCAGTTTGACAATGATAATGCAAGAATTGGGCCCCACAGGGGGGGGGGGGGGAGAGAACAGTGCATTGTGATAATTCCATTCGTAAGCAATGCTTAGAAGTGCTCCATCCGACCGCAAAGGGGCAAAGGGCTTAACCCCAAATGGTCTGTGTATGATCATCGATTCATAAGATATTGAATTCTATTGAAACAGACATCATAACCATCATACAATACCCATGATTGACGTGGTTTTAGGGCCTGTATAAAAAGGGGGCATTATTACATAAGGGGTGATGTAACCTTTTTCTGACAGTACTGGGCCCCTGACAGTCATGAATAGATAACAACTCTAATATAAGCCTGTCGGGGATGGTTAATTCAGGCTTCTAATTCGTTTTCTCCTGAAATTCCGAGGAGATTTGCGCTATCGAACTGTTTGACCCTGACCTTGACCTCTGACCTTCAAGGTCATTGCGTAATCTGAACGCTCGTCCTTGATAACCTAGGTATAGGTGACGGTTTTAGGTCTCCACCATCACAAGATTCTGACTTATGTCATATTATCAAATTTGAATATCAAATCTGACTATGATATCAGCGAATATCATGCCACCGAGCAGGTGCAAACAGAAAATTTCAGTTCCAATAACATCCGTGGATGAGCTATGATGTTGTGATACCAGTTTCAAGTTGCTTACTGTGGCAGATTTCCCGATATGTCAAAATATCAAATTTGATATATCAATATCATTATGATGCTGACACTGGACAATAAATTCGTTGAGGCCAGTATCTTACCAAGGGTCATAAACATAGGGAAGGAACTTGTTACTAGTGCTCTAGCTGGCCTCGGAGACAAGTTATTCAAGAAACAAAAGTGTGACAGACAAAATCTCAACTTTTGATATATCAATTTCACCATGAACCAGGTATCGGAGACCGGAAATTTTCATTCCATCTTGTAGCTCAGGTCATGTTACCTGGGGGTAGGTCACATCAGGTCTGTACCTCTTGCAGGAACAAAGTTACAGGTGTGACAGACTGAACAGACAGACACACACACACACACACACACAGACAGACACCATGACCAAACACAATATGGTTTCCGATCTTGAGATCGGAAACCATAATAAACGCTGATTTTGACTTTAACCTGTTTCCAATACAAATTCATTCCCTTTTTGGCGTTGTTCGCGCTTTATAATTTTTGTGAATGGGAGGTACGTTGTATTGTATTTCATTGTGTAGGCCTATCGAAACGGGAGGCGTTAATTAGAAATATTGGCAAACTGATTCTTCATGAAGCAATCGACTTTAGCTTAGTGAGAGATCCCTGTAAACCACTACAGAACGATTTTTTAAGATAGTCTTCTACTGTCCCAAAAATGGCATGAAACTTTGATGAAACTTATTCTTCATGAAACAATCGGCAATTGTTTTGTGAGAGATCCCTGTACTGTTTTACAGAAGGATTTTTTAAGATTCCTTAACAGCCAAAAACAATGACATGAAACTTTGATATGGGCGTACACATGGATTACAGCCTATTGTAAGTTTATTCTAAATAGGTATAAAGAGGAAGGGCCTAGTATTTGACGGAATAGTTATTTGCAGCTGTTACCGCTTGGTGTCAGCAGCGCATGGGACCTCACAGCTCATTAAAACTAAGACTAAAATCGTCTTCAAACAGTCGTGTAGGCCAATGGTACGGTACGTACGTGAACATAGCGATGAGCAGATTTAGCAGCAGCACGTTGGTGATCATGGTGTAGACGAGGAGGAGTGCATTGGCGAACAAGTTAGCCTCTGGACATTGTGGAATCCGTTTGTCATTCATCCAAACTGTTCGGTTCTTCGAGCAAGACGATTCGTCGAAATCACCTGGAATCAAAACCACGGTGTATTCGTCACAGCGAAGTAAACCGAGATTTATTTTCTCAGAAACACGATTCAAGATGCTGAATTGTTATTTGCCAGCCTTGTCTTATTTACAATCAATCATGCAATCATTTAGAATCATTTAAAATCATTTACAATCAATCATTGACTTCTACCATTTGGTTTGTTGGACATCGACTATAGATACTAGTATATACATGTATAACATTCATGGAACGTTCCCCACGTGTGTTCCAGAAATTGTCGCCATGGCAACAACAGGCGCCATTTAAAAGATGCCATCATAGCAACGAAGTTCTACATGTACCCTCACGAAGTTTAACCCCTCTTTGTTCCACGAAAATTCCCCTGGACAACTGCTATGTTCTTGCCATATTATTCAAATGAACGTCATTTACTACCAGTTTTGCTTGCAGCACCAGGTATATCGTTGGGAAATTGGCACATAATGAAACAATGATGTTAAATTGAGGGTGAACCACGGTGAAACAGGGTGAATCCTTTAATTGAAATTACATTTGTAGGGTAACATTATTCGTACCTTCACCATCCACCGTGTCCACGAAGGCATCCCTGACAAACATCTGCCAGTACGGGCTGTAAATGACGAATGAAAAGAGATCCCACGAAGGTGGCCGATTTGGGTACAAAACAATCGTACTCGCCACTCCATAGCTGATGATGAACACGAATAGGATGAAACCGAATTTCAGCAGGTCACGCAGCTGGAGATGAAAGAAGCAGTGTGAATTAAGCGGGGAATCCAACTGGGTTGCGTTGCAACTGGGCACTCGGTCGCCGATCGAGAATCAGCAGTGGACCAGCTACGTGATTTCCACCACTGACGAAGATGTGATCAATTTCAGGTCGGCGACCGGTCGCCGACCGGTATCAGTTCCTTGCGCTCGTATTCAACTTGTTAGATAAAATCGCAGGTAGCGAGGTGCAGCGCAGTCATGCCTCAGCAGATAACCAAATAGAATTGTGCAATTTCAACACGTGAATTCGATTCCCGCGGACAAAAGCATGAAATAGGCCTATTCCTACAACATGGCTGAAGACGGGGACCAGCAGGGCTGGAGTAGAGCCCGAATAGAGAAGCAATTAAATGTTTGCCAACTCAGTTCATAGGCGAAGGTTATAAAACCAAAAGAAGCCAAGGGGGCAATAACATAGCATATTATGAATTGTGATCGAAACATTGTTGATTGTTGATAAGGGAGTTATTAGCAAGCCCCACATGGATATATCTGGGCCCCTCAACTCTCGCGGGATATTTTGAACAGTCAAGGTAAAACTGCTCACGATCGCAACGCAACGCAATAGTGGACCAGCATTGCCACCTTGCGGTGCTGTCTACTTTTCCAACGCAAGCAAAAGCAAGTTCGATCGCCAGTTGCAATGCAGCGCATCGGGAATCAGATCGCAAAGCAGAATCAGGTTGCAAAGCGAGTCGCAACGCAACGCAACGCAGAGAATCAGCAGTGGATTCCTAGCTTTAGTGTAGAGAGAGCACGCATCTTAAAATCGCTGTACTGATTTACATGTATATTGATATCTATTATATTATCTATTATATTGATATCTACATATCTTCTACATAGCGCCTGAGGAAGACCCCGATTGGGGTCGAAAATTTGCGAAATATTCGGAGACGACTTTCCGATTTATTGTATACTGTGTGTCGTTTTTGTGCTGTTTTTTGGATATTTAATGTTGATATTGAATGTGTTTCAGGCGCGTGTCCAGGGTTCCGAGCAGAGAGGGGTCCAGGGGATCGAGGGTCGTCGAGGGTGGAGCCGGAGGGGGAGCGCGAGGGGGTGTCCCCCCTCGCGTAGGAAATTTTGTGAAATCCGCATACTGAAGACGCCATTTCCCAGGATTTCAGCCTCGAACATGTCTTGACTGAGTGAATCTGGTCGCATCCGCGACACCCAACAACGGACCTGATGGGCTTACTGATAACAGAACGATAGCGGGTACTACATCTATATCAGAGCAGGGGGTCCAAAGTTTCGAGAACTCGCTAGACGCTCACCTACTTGCCCCTCTCCCTGTCATTTATGCTCGCTTGAAGTGATACGCCGGTAAAAAAATCTATGGCCTGCGCGAGCAGGGGGTCCGGCCCCCCTGGACCCCCCTCTGGACACGCGCCTGTGTTTGTCTAGGGTTTACTTACCATATGGAATATTGTCATGACTTTCGGGCCGATGTCCGGGACTGCGTAGTACGTCTGAAGGAACCGGAAATAGTAGCATGCCAATGTGATGGCGAATGCATTTCGCACGTGGTAAAAATTCTCCGTGGGTATAAACCGCATGATGAAACACATAAACGAGAATATGTAGAGGGCAAGATCGAATTTGTTCCAGTGTTCCCTGAACCAAATGCAGATTTTCTGGCAAAACGTGATGGAACTACTTTCTCTTCCGGCGTTGTAGACCTGAAAGTAGAATCGGATCAAATTGAGCCGAATAAAGCAAGGTTCATTGACACACCGATCCGATCCGTTTCCAGTCCGTTTGACCCTAGTTTTCCGGATACGACAACGCTGAAGTCCATTTGATAGATTTTTTACGGACCTGGGGTGGTGTTCCCGAAGCCATCTTTAGCGTAACGAAACCCTTACAGCTTCGTTAGCCCATCGTAGAACACGCGACGCTGTTCCCGAAAGGCTCGTTATGGTTAACGCACTCGTTATTTTAAAGAGAGGGTCAGAGCTATCGTTTGGCCATCGTTAAAAATAAAGATATTGGAATAGCTGTGCCCGGTGTGGGTAATCAGTGCATTACGGGTATAATAGGCCTAATTATGTAATGGTACAAGTACTTTAGCCTCTCAGGGATTTCACGTGTTGGTCTAAGCAATGCATAAAAAGATCTTGTTCTGTTGTG